>BMAO01025870.1:0-88452 GCA_019973975.1 Trichonephila clavata | reverse complement strand
ATTTCTGCTTCTTGTCTCCTTAGGATTCACACGCGGATTTTCTGTCCTCGTCCGTGCCCCTTTTCTTCAGTCAAGCATTTCCCGAATTCGATCTCCATCTCTTTTAATCGAGCTGGTGTATGGTTTTTTGGTGAATTTTACGGCCTGGTTCCTCGTCTACAGTGATATAGTGTTCGACTATTCTATGATTTTCGTGATTCTCTGATTTTTTCGGAGTTCACATATTTTCGATCTAGTGCACGTGCACATTCCATCTTCTCGACTTCCGCTGGATTTACCATTCTGGATATGTCCGCTACCAGGACAGATGATGCGTCGGCCAAGGTAAGTCAGTTATTTACTACAGAGCCTTTTAGATTCGACGCAGAAAGAGCAAAAACACGGTTAGACTCATGCAATACTAGTGATGATTGTGAGGAGCTGTGTGAGTCCCTTGAGGACATTATTCACACCCTCCAACTTTACGAAAACAACACACTTGAGAGTCTCAGGGCTGTTAACGAAGTCCAATGGATTGCTTACAAGTGTGCTCGCAAGTCAAACGAACTCATGTATAATGAGTTTAAAGTTAGATTTTTTAAGCTTGAGGAGCTTAACCAAGCTCAGCTACCCACAACTGTATCGGCTCCTAAGCCTACAAAAACACAAGTTAATACTGGTGCTTCGGCTCCCAAGCCAGCACGAATTCAGGTCCTCACTGCTAAGCCTAAACAACGCAGGAATAAGCGTGCGACCGTTTCACCTACGTCGGCCCGGCGAGGGAAAAAATCACGTTCGGAGCAGTCGCTCCCCCCACCCACTACCGCTCTTTCAGAAAGCGAAAACTCGCTCATGGAAGAATCAGATTTTTCCGACGATAGCTCGGAGAAACAAGTCATACGTAAGGACGTCACTTCCGCCGCTGTTTCTGGCGTGTCGGATGTTGCTGATAAAAGCGACGATCCTCCTAATTCAGATGAGGGTGATTTTACACTGGTCACCAATAAAAAACGCATAGCCTCTATCGTCATCGACGCAGGCAAAAATGCAACCGAGCTTCTCGGACAGCTAGGGAAACTGACAGGTACCTCACTCGAGGGGCGTTATGAAAACGGGAAACTCCGTATTTTCCCAAAGACAATTGTTGAGCACAGGCAGCTCCAAAATTATATTGCGGAACAAAAATTGAGGTCACATACTTTCGAGATGGACCACAATAAACAATTAAAATGCGTGATCAGAGGGTTACCCACTGATTTCGACCAAAAAGACCTCATCCAGGAACTCCGTGGCTTAGGGCTTGATCCCAGCCACGTCACCTTGTTGAAAAACAAGAAAACAATGACCAACATGCCACTTTTTATGGTAACCCTTCCTAAATGCCCTGTTAACACAGGCATATTCAACATCACTCACATAGGCTCGTTTAGGGTTAAACCTGAGCCTAAAAACCCATCAAACATGCCTCCTCAGTGCTATAGATGCCAGGAGTTCTACCACCACTCTAGGTTTTGCACTAGAGCACCTAGATGTGTTAAATGCTCAGGGGGTCACCTCACCTCTGAATGCAAAAAAACATTAAAAACCCCAGCTAAATGTGCAAATTGCAGTGGTTCTCACCCTGCAAATTACTCAGGATGCCCCAATAACCCAATTAACAACGCCAACAACAAAAATAAGCAACAAAAACCACAAGTCCGACAGGTGAAGGCCGGCGCACGCGCCCAGAACACCACACCACCACAACAACTGTACTCAGGTGCAGTTAAAAAGAACACCCAACACGAATCAATCGACTCATCAAGTTTATTGGCTCAAATGGCCCAGATGATGACGCAATGGGGACAAATGCTGACCTTACTGCAATCCAAAATTTAAATTTTTAATTCATTATACTCTCAAGTCCTTTTTTCTTTTTGTAGTCTATTTACTTGTGCATTTAATTTCTCCATATCCCATTTATTTAATTTTACATTACAACACCATCTGCTCTTTTGCGTCTGAACGAACTCTGTAGTGGACTCGCTACCCGCCCGCTCATGTTGATTGTTCCTTTTGTTGTTAGGCGATCGTTTTCCTTCCTTGCGCTTCCTCCAGATTTTTCCCTCGTTCGTCTGCCTAGTGCGGACACCTGGGTGACAATTCCTCTGCCCCCCCCCACGGGGAGCTCCGTGATTTACTACTTCTGACATGGTTTTTCTTTTCCCCTTTAAACTGGGTAAAAGCGCTTCGCGCTGTAAACCCGACAATAATCTAATTTAGCTTTAGCTAGTTATAACCATTTTTTAGATTTTTAAATTTTAGTCTTAAATTAAAACGTTTCACAGAAACGTCAAATTAGAAGTGTAGATTTGCTTGGTATGGTTTCACGTAATGAGTCTTTCTTTCGTGTGAAGTCGTTTCATGACTCCTTACTGGATTTACTAAATATTCCGTTAACACACCACCACGAATTCTCATGCGAAATGTTTTTCCTGTTTGGAGTTTCTTACTATTCTATTTACTTTTAGGAATTCAATGGCCGCGGTAGCCAAGTGGTCTAGGCATCGGATAATGGCTAGCATGTCATGAGTTCGAGCCCAGTACCACTGAAGTCCCGCCGTGTAAGGGTGTGATGCACGTTAAATCTGTCCAGAGCTCACACTTCCTACCTTGACGTGGTGTGGTGTGGTAGTTAGGAGAGGGGAGTGCCAGCTCAGGTGTCGTCCGCGTCACTTGACCATGGTTCAAATTACACGGATCGTCGCCAAAAGCCCTCGTGTAGCTGAACAGTGCGACGTTAATATTCACTCACTCTAGGAATAAAATGCCCAATACTTTCATAATAATCAAATACGAGGACTATCCTATGCTAATGTTAGTGGATTTACCCCTGACACTTCCCTTCAAAATAATAATGACTCCTAAAAACCTTAAGAAGAAAACAATAGTTTTCAAAGCTTCCGAGGATTGGGCCAGAACCAGGAAGACAATATTCCTAATTATCTTCAAGAGTTTTAGCTTTTCAATGTAAGGTTTTGCTTAGTACAAGAGTGCCAAATTTTTAAAGTTACTATCTAAGCTTAAAGCAGCTGAGGCAGATAAGCAAAAAACCCATCTACTAGTCGAATCTATGTTAATTAATACATTTTTATTTATTTAACTTCAAAAATTCCCCTTCTTTTCTTTTAGTTCCATATTTTCTCCTTTAATTATAAACTCCATTGATTTCTTTTACTCTGAATCCAGCAGTCAATACCAATAGGTCACTCGCAGAATCCATTCAAAAGGCGCCATCCCAGAAGCCCAGGTTTTTCTCTGGTAGGCTACTCCATTGTGGTTTTTTCTTCCTGGTGCCACTACTTCACCTAACCATCCAAGTAGAAAACACAATTTTTTAAAGAAAAAAAAGAAGAAACTTAAAGGAAATTTTCTAATTGTTTTGTGGGTATATGACAATATTAAAACTTGATTCGATTCTATTTAAAAAAAAATTGGCAGTTTTAAAGACTGCCGATAGAAGTGAAAACTTAGAACTTTTAGTATTGAAATTTGAAATTTCATAATGTTTGAATTAAAATTATCAACATCAATCTGAGTTTCACATCTATTGACATTCCGAGAAACAGCTAAATGCATGTTTATATGGTTTTTTATTATTCAAATAGATTACGGGGTTGTACAAGATCATGACAAAATATAAATGCAATTAAATTGAAATAAAAATTAATATGTAATCATATTATTTATGGATAGTATTTGTATTTACTTAAATTTCAATGTACTTGATTTTTAACATTATTTTGTTTGCATCATTGTCATCATTAATTTCAACAATACTTAGACATTTTGTACTTTCAATCATTTATTTCATTTTGTTTTAAAAAAGATACTATAGGCTTATGGTAACTAAAGTAAGAAAGGAAAATGTTTGATTCAAATTTATCTAAGTATCGCGTAAAACCCGCAACGATCGTCGTTTTATATTTTGTAGTACTGAATTTTCGATCATTGGACATTTAAATTAAGTGTTTCATTTAGAAATTCAATTAGTGTTAGATTTAATAAAGTTAATATTGAAGTCTCCACTTAAAATCATCGGTACATTATTATATTTTTCACCAATTTTTTTCCCGGGTATTTCAGAACCTTCTTCTGTATAAATCATCGAATTTTCGAATAAAAATTGTTGTATCTGTCTCACAGATATTCCAGGAGAAATATAAACGGCAACCATTAATTTGTACTGCCCATTCTCGGAATCGTAATGAGCAATGCACAGTATATACACATTTAACTTTTCACCAAATCCATTCAATTTCACTTATAAGATATACACAGCACTATACGTCAGCTGTTTAGCTACAGATATACTGCTATAAGCATCTCGGTGACGCGAACGCACGAGATTTCACCCATCCAAAAAGTGTCTAAGGTGAACAGCACACTGCGCGTGCGCCAGTCAGAGCATGTCGGTGACGCGAATTCATAAGATTCTCCCCTACCAAAAAGTGCCCAACGCCGCTAAAGAAGTTTTCACTCCTAAAACACAAAATTCCCATCTGGGTGAAAACTTATAAAGGGCTAGGTATCGACTTCTCAATATCGATGTGAAAAACAATGAAGGGTTCAAATTCAATTCTATTTCGATAAATTCTAAGAAAGAAAAAGGTATCACTTACCTTATTCTTCGATTGCCCGGGATGAGCTCGGCCTAAAATTCAATTCTGTTATTCTTATGAGTATAATCAGAGTCCTTTTTGATATAAAAAAGATTTAATGAAGGAAAACTGCTAACTGATACATGTCTGTTCGAGTGGGCTCCACTCGTACTACTCCTACTACAGCTCAGATCATAATACAGTAGCAAAAAACAAAAACAAAAAGCAATGCGCTTACAGCGCCACTGAAATTGAACTACAAAATTCGTTTCGTTCGCCACACTCCCCACCTTGAATTTTTGGTTTTGGAAGAAAAAACTCAACAAAAGTCCACTAGTCCTTTTCGGTGTTTCACGAGTCTACCATAACGAGATCGTCGTGGTGCAGGCTGTTGAAGTTCAACGTCAGAAGTTAAGTCATCTGGCAGTTCAAGGGTCTCAACTCTCGGCTCCACTCCGGCTTCACCATCGGAAACTCTAGAACAGGGCTGCATCGAAGAGGTCTCCGCCTGCTGGTGTCCACTTGTCTCAGCTCTGAGCTTCAGTCCACCTCCACCATTAGAAACCCTGGAACAGGGCTGCATGGAAGAGGTCTCTGCCTGCTGATGTGAACTTGTCTCATCTCTGGGCTCCAGTCTAGCTCCACCATTAGAGACACTGGAACAGGGTTGCGTCAAAGGGGTTGCCGCTCCCTGATGTTTACTCAGTTCAGGATCTATATTAATAGGTAAATGACTTCCTTCATTAGCATCTGAAAATTAAGGAGAGTTAGTAGGGTGTACAGATTATTTAGTTTTCTCCATCACCTCTAAGAGATACAATTTTTGCACTGGACGCAGAAAAGCTCCAAGTTTAGTTTTTACTTGGGCTACTCTAACCTTCTTGTCCTTGCCAGGGTAGAGTTTTAAAATTTTACTTAAATTCCAGTTTATTCTTTTGGTGTGGTCATCTCCCACCAAAACGATATCTCCTTCACTTAAGGTGTTTTCCCCTTTTATATTTTTTATCTTTCTCAGTTGGCCTAAATATTCTACTCGAAAACGTTTCCTAAGATCCGTTTGTATTCTATTTCGGTACACTAATCTTTTATTCAATTTGTTTTCATCTATTCGATCTAACTCTGGAATACCAACTTCTCTAATGTCTTGAAAAAACATTGCTGGTGTTAGAGGTTCCAAGTCTTCGACGTCATCTGTTACATAAGCTAATGGCCTGGAGTTAATTAAACTTTCACAATCACAAAGAACCGTGTACATTTCTTCTTGATTCAAGGAAGTTTTTCCTAGTGTTTTTCTTAGAGTCCTCTTCATAAGTCCTATCAATCGCTCCCAGAAACCTCCCCACCAAGGAGCCTGTGGAGGGATGAATTTCCATGAAATTGGATTTAGTTCTTCTAAATTCTTCAATTTTTCTAAATTCGCTTTTTGATAAAGTCTGTAAGCACCTTTAAAATTGGTGCCGTTATCCGAGTAAATGACGGATGGTCGGCCTCGACGTACTATAAACCTCCTTAAACCAAGCAAGAAGCTTTCAGTCGAAACGGAGGTTAACAATTCAAGATGAATTGCTCTGTAGACCGCACAGGTCAAAATCAAAATCCAATTCTTCTCCCCATTCTTAAGAATGAGAGGTCCTGCCAGATCTAATCCTATAATTTCAAAAACAGCAGCATCTCTCACCCTATCTTGAGGTAGCAATCCTTCTGATACCGATATAGGTTTTGCAATGAATCTCTTGCAAATAAGGCAAGTCTTGATGACTTCTTTAATGTTTTTTCTTCCTTTCAGGATCCAATAATTTTCTCTAAGTTTGTACATAAGCATCTGAACTCCGGCATGGCCTAATTGTACGTGCTTATAATTAATGAGAGCATTGACAACTGGATGATTGGAGGGAAGTATAATAGGTAAACGGAAATCTTTGTGATCATCCCTCAAAAATACTTTAGTCTTTAGTCTTAAAAACCCATCAGAATCTTTGACTACTTGCAAGGGACTTATATATATAATCTTTTGTCTTCTTCGTTATTAAATGCATCTATTTGTACCTGTTTCAACAAGGCACGTTCTGCTATTTTAATTTCTTCAAACTGCAAATTTCTTGTTATTCTTTGGTCTTTTGTACTTTTCAGGTTTGTTAAAAACCTTTTCATCCAGGCTGTTGTTCTCACAAGTTTAACATACGATGAATATCGAAAATAATATTTCTCTTCCCTTTGCGTAGCAGCTGCAGTTAGTATAGTTTTTTTTCTTCTCTGAGTTGATCACTTCCATATCAGGGAAAAGTTGGGATTTAGGCCAATCTTCAGTTGAATTTCTAAGCCAAGATGGACCTTCCCACCAACGTTCTTTTTTGAGAGTCTTCACTGAACATCCTCTAGAAGGAAGATCGGCTGGGTTCTGAATTCCAGGAACGAATCTCCAACTTTCTTTAGAGGAAAGTCTTCTAATTTCTTCAACTCTATTGGCAACGAACGTTGCCCACGGGCATTCTCTTTTTAGCCAATGAAGAGCATCCATTAAATCTGACCAATAGGTAACGTCAACATCTTCCATATGTAAATCCTTCTTTACAGAATCAGCTATCCTTGCTCCAATCGTACATGCTAACAACTCTAATCTACGAATTGTAGTACCTTTTAAAGGTGCGACTTTTGATCGAGCTTGTATTAACTGGCAGGTTACTTCACCTTCTCTTTCTGCTCGCAAAAAAATACAAGTTGCGTACGATAATTTTGAAGCATCACAAAATACTTGTAGTGACAGATTCGCATTTTTTAAGATCGAGATTCGATAATCTTCGTGGAATCTTGATATCTTGTATCTCTATAAGTTGTTTTTTCCACGCCTCAATTTTCTTTCGATGTCTACTGGTAATTTGGAGTCCCATGAAGCTTCTATCTTCCAACACTCTTGTATAAGTAATTTGGGGATGAGGGTGATAGGACACGTGAATCCAATCGGGTCGAAAATTCGATGAGCTAAGGAAAGGATTCTCCTTTTTGTTACTTCTTCTTTCGATTCTGCATCTCTGTAAGAGATGGAAAAGGTATCTTCTTTCACATTCCACATAAGTCCAAGCACTTGTATTTTTTGTGGGTCGGATTCCTGAAGGTTGTCTCTAAAGTCGAAATTTGGTTCAATATCACTATGTCGCCATCCACGTAAGTCGAATTTACTTAGTGCCAACAATTCTGTGGAATCTCGTTGAAAAGACTTAAGTTCTTCGGATGAATCGACACTCGCCACACAGTTATTGACGTACATTGAATCTTTCAATTTTTAGCAGCTTTTTCCAAATGTTCAGGAGCCTGCTTAAAGTGATAGTTTAATACTGCCGCCAATAAAAAGGGACTACATGAAACGCCAAAAACAACTCGACGATGCCTGTAGATAACAGCTTTCTCCGGATTACCACCTTCCCACCACAAGAAACGTAAGAAGTTCATGTTACTTTCGTGCAAAGATATTTGTAGGAAAGCTTTTCGAATGTCAGATATGACTCCGATTTTTCCTAAGCGAAAACGATTTAAAATAGCTGGTATAATTTCTATCAAATTGGGCCCCTTTTCTACGCAATCATTCAACGAACAAGATTTTCCATGATGAGCTGACGCATCAAACACAGGACGAATCTTAGTCGTAGAAATTTCCTTGAATACAGGTCTGTGTGGCAAATAATGAGATTTCCCACATTTGTTTGGTGCATCTTGTGCAATCTTTTCAATAATGCCTTCCTTTTCCCAGTCTACAAATACTTGTTCATAATCAAATAGTCTGCCTGTAAATTTTAAAGTTTTTACAGTTTTCCCCAATCTTCCTTTAGCTAAGCTGTAGAGGTCCTCAAGTTTTCCACTCCCTTCTATCCAAGGAATACTAACGATGTATCTACCCTCATCGTCTCGCAATATCGTATTCTCAAAATGTTTCAAAGCAAGATCTTGCAATTCTAATTTTGATCTCTTTTCACTGGGATCTTTTATGCCTAAAGAGTCTAATTCCCAAAGATCTGATATTTTTTCTCTATTTGTAAGAAGAGAATGAACAAGAAGAGAATTCTCTGATTTAAATTTAGATTAATTTCTTAATTTTCCCATAACTGTCCATCCCAAGCGGGTATTCACAGCTGTAAGCCCCCTCAGAAAGTTGTTTTACCTCACCAGTAAATAATTTTCCAACTATGTCAGATCCTAACAGAATATGTATTTCATCAGAATGTTTTTCGAAAAGGCAAAGTTTGTTATTTGTGGACGAATCACTAATAAATATATTTATTGTTGCCAATTTCTGTAAAACGCGAGAGTCATTAATTCTGGAGATTCCTAAGCAAAATGGTTCGGGATCTGAGCTTGAAATAATTTTAGAATTTTGAAATCAAAAAGTTTAAACTAGAATTTTAGAAGATTAAAGTAAACATTAGTTTGAATATAATTAAATATGTATGTTGCATTTTAATTTGAATGTTTGAAAATCGAAAGGAAAGTGAAATATTTTGAATGTTGAATTTTTATATTTGAAACTGATACATTGAACTGTGTTAACTTTTCGAACAATGTCAATCTAGAACTTTAGAAATTATTGAAATTTTTTTGATATTATTAGAATTATTGAAAATATTAAGGTGATCTGAACTTGCTTGGTGATTATTTCAATACATAAATATGGCCGAAGCACAATCCTTCGAGTTGTTAAAAAAGAAACGAAAATCATTAAGAACAGCAGTTACTAAAATAGTTAATGAATTCGAAGCTGAGTTATTGAATTCTGATTTAAACGTTGATAGGTTAAGTGAACTGGTAGAAACTCTATCCATCAAATTTGAGCCTTTAACTTTAGTTGATCAACAACTGGAACCCCTTTTTAAGCCCGAAGAATTCGATGGTAAATTTGAAATCACCGAAGAATATAGAGAAAAAGTGTTACTTTGGCAATTTCGTGCGAAAAAGAAGATTAATGAATTTTCAAAACCCCGTGTTACGTCATCGTCCTTACAGACTACATTATCCCAATCACAAGATGAACATTTTCGGAACTCTGATAACATTCACATTAAAGTCCCAAAATACCATATTACACGATTCTACGGAGATGACGCTTCGAAATGGTTAAGTTTTTGGAATTGCTTCGAAACATCCGTACACAATAATGATTCCTTAAATAAAGTGGATGAATTTAATTATTTGAAGGCGCATTTGGGAGGATCTGCTTTAAACACTGTTGAAGGTTTTCCAATTTCGGCAAAAGCCTATGATGAAGCCGTGGAATTATTAAAGAACAGATTTGCTAATCCGGAAATATTAATTCAGGCCCATATGAATAAAATCTTATCACTACAGCCTTTAAAAAGTTCGAATGACCTTCGTTCTTTTCGAAAATTTGTTGATAACTGTAATGTTCAACTAAGAAGTTTAAATTCATTAGGCGTATCTTCCGCGAAGGATGCCATGTGAAAAACAATGAAGGGTTCAAATTCAATTCTATTTCGATAAATTCTAAGAAAGAAAAAGGTATCACTTACCTTATTCTTCGATTGCCCGGGATGAGCTCGGCCTAAAATTCAATTCTGTTATTCTTATGAGTATAATCACAGAGTCCTTTTTGATATAAAAAAGATTTAATGAAGGAAAACTGCTAACTGATACATGTCTGTTCGAGTGGGCTCCACTCGTACTACTCCTACTACAGCTCAGATCATAATACAGAAGCAAAAAACAAAAACAAAAAGCAATGCGCTTACAGCGCCACTGAAATTGAACTACAAAATTCGTTTCGTTCGCGACAATCGATAAAGATAATTTTCCGAACACTCTTTCTTAGGAAAATACCTCCAAATACAGTACCAATAATTATTAGCACAGCAGAGTTCTCCTTTCTGAGAAACGGTTTCTCTCTTTCTCTTTCTCAATGGATGCTACTGCTTCCAAGCTTGAAATTAATTTTTAAGAAGGTCAAGAGAGTGTATTAAGCTTCCGCATTACTATACAAGATATCTTTGAAAATGTTAAATGGTGTTATGTCATTTGTGCAATCTAAATAATTTTCTTGGCCATTTTAAAATGGCTATAGAATAAAAGAGATTGAATAGCGTTGTGAAAAAACTTTCTTCACAAATTTATTTGTCAGGAAATTTTTGAAGAGTTCCTGGATTCGTTGATTGTTAGACGTATGTATTTTTGGTAGACATACCAAAAATACTTACTCAGGTGAATAAGGATATGAAAAGAATAAAAGAATTTAATTATTAATACTTGTAATTTCATGAAAGCTTTAACATTAAATTATTGTTATTTGAATGTCAACCTAGGAATGATAATGTTCAGCATTTTCTTCTGTTAAATAACTTAGCAAAAAGCCAGCCTGAGAATTCCACAAAGTATCATTAAGAAATAAAAAAAAACTTATAATTGCATTTAATAGTCCTTTCTCAGAATTCGCAAAATATCTTATAATTTTTGTAAAATTATTTTAAAATTTCATATTGACGTGAATAGCCTTCCTGAAAGTCTGAAAATGGTTTTAACTGAGGGACTGTGTAACAATGAAATGAAACACAATTTTACTCGTAGAATAAAAATCAATTTTTACAATTCTTAAATTATATCCGCGAAATATTCAAACTTCAGAATATTTTCTAAGGAGAATTGTAACCAATTTCCAAAAAATATATGTGTTAATCTTTCGTTTTACATTCTTTCCGTAAGCTTGCCTAAAATGCATGTTGATAATTTTTGCCTTTGTAAACAATTGGCAATAAAAATGCATTCTTTCAAACTGCCTGTTTCTTAAGGAATCATATATCTTTTTAAACAACGACACCAAAAGGATTTTAAGGCCTACTAAAATTCTGTTTGGACAGCATCTGGACCCGGGCTCCTTTCGTTCTTAAGTTTATTTAATACATTCGATAATTTTTTTCTGCTGATGAAAATCAAAATGAAATATAGGTTCTTTAAAGCACTAAAATTGCGATTTTATAGAGGTATTAACTGAATTTTTTAATTCGAGATATTTCTTTGTTGTTTAGCATAAAACGTGACCAAGGCCTACGTAATATCTAGGTCCATCATAAATTGCATGTTATTTTGGACGATGAGCTGAGTGTCTTCATGATGTTTTTCAAAATTGTTATACAGAACTGACACAAAACAGTATAATTTTTTGTTATCCTTTTTATAATTTCATATCGATAAAAATTTGTAAAGGACTGTTGTTTAAATATGTTGGATTAAAAATCTCTAACTAAGATTCTGCAGATTGATACACCCTCAATATTGCCAGTCATTTCAACGGTTATTCTAGCTGCATCTCGTTTTTCCACCAGGGATTTTAACTCCTCGCTCGAAAAAGTATTGTACCTTTTAGGTTTAGTAATTATAGATAGTCTCGTGCCTAAGAAGCCTGTTCTAAAAGAATGCTATTTGCAACATAAATGGAAAACTACCAATATATATGTAGCCTCTACTCAGCTTTTTAATACGGAAACTAAACCTTCCGAAAATGCCAATCATACATAATGCAGAAAATCTGCTTTCAGTTTCATAAAAACCGAAAGTTGAATAACAATAAAATCAATGCAATCATTATATACGTAAAATGGGTTAGTAGAGTTCTTGTTTCCATTTGGAAACTTCATCTCTTCTTTTGAGTTTAGAGTTAAACATTGCTTTGGCTTTGCCTAAGTCCAATACTGCATTAAAATACTGAGAATTTTAAAGAAAATAATAATAGGTAATTTTCAAAAATAAATACTTTGAAATAAATAAAGCGCTTTAAAAAAAAATGTGAAGTTTGGAAACTTTTCTTTGTCCAACACTGTGTACCTGGAGAATCCGAGACGCTTGCATAGAGCAATGTGTACTAATACAATTTCTTGAAGAAAACTTTTATTTAAAATGCGGTAAAAAACTGCAGAACTAGAGCCCAAAAAATACATAGCTTCATTGTTATGTTCGGGAAATATGGTATAGGTACTCTTCAGTGTAAGTACCCTTTCAGTCCTCATCAAACCAAAAGTTATTAAGCACATATGACTTCTTCACCTTTAATTATTGATTACGATGTATCTGTGGGCGTCTGGACTGAAACTCAGTACTCAATCCCATATCATGAAAGTCTGAGATGTTGGAGCGACTTATGTGGAATTTTACATTCTGCTGAGAGGTTTGCTGGCTATTGGTTGGAGGCGATCTGGAGGCGTGGCTACGAGTAGCGTCTTGAATGCGAATTTTTGAACATTTCCTAACCTTTAGTTAGTACGAAACATACACATATTTATAACAATTAATATTTTTTAAAAAGTGGTACTACACTACAAAACCATTTGAAATGTGTTAGGCCGATGGAGCAGTATGTAGCTTATAGGTTGAATGGATATCAGAGTACCTGTTTCCCCTCAAACTCCTGTCTTTGGGATATATGAGTTGCTTGGGTTAAACTTTACGTAAGGCCTTTGTGCCATTTAAAAATAAGAAAAAAAATTTAAAACCAACTTGATTGAAAGTAAAATTATATTAAGGTAGGTTAAAAATTACTAAAATTTAAAAAGTTAAAAAATTAATAGGTGTAAGAAAATGTGGATAAAAACTTTATTTCAAAATGTGTGTGCTGAGTGTTTGTGCCAATGAGTAAATCTGTGTCAGCCACTCTAGCCCGGTGACCCGGAGCGCAGAGGAGTCGACTTCAATTTGAGGGGGGAAGGGGAGAAAAACGAACGATGCAGAGAGCCTCCACCGTCAGAATTTGCCCTCGGTCTGAAAGGTGTATGTAGCTTGTGGTGTAACATGAATGTTTCAGTCCCGCTTTACAAATTTTTCGGTGAACGTAAATTTTTAAAGTAATTTCTAAGCTATTCAGATGTATTAACGGTTAATATTAATGTGTACCAATAACGTAACTATTCAGACTTAAAAGGGCTATCTGCTTAGATGAGCAAACCCTTATTTCTTTTAAATTATTCTCCATTTTCCGACGCTCTTTTTTTCCAAGGTGTTTATGCGATATTTTAAGATTATAAATTAATCAATAACTGAAAAAGATCGAATTAGATTGAAATTAACTATTTCTGAAGTATTTTTAACAGTAGAAAACCTGCATGGATATTCAATATAAGGAAATTAGGTGAAAAAATACATTATATACGGAGAAAGGTTTGAAATTATAATAAAAAAATACAGCATTTCATTTTCTTTTAAAGTTTTTTTTTTAGAATTCCTCCTTGTTACTACACATTAATTATTATTTAAATACCAACTTTCGGGCAATTTTTTATTAGAGTTTTTGGAAAAAACCCATCACTCTATTTTCACCTGTCACACCTTAACTGGTCTGCCCGTACCGGCTGCAGAAAGCTGGCCACAACCGTTTTGCCAGTACGCTGAAAGGGCAGTGATATTTTCTTCTTTCTATCCGAGGTTTGCACGTATTTATAAGTGTTTATTGTGAAATCAGCAGTGCTATAGTGTTTTTAATAGATGCGGTTTGTCCGTGATACTGAAATATACTTCTCATCCGGGATTTTTTTAGACGTAAAGGCGGGAACTTTCATTGAAGGCAGGAATCTGGATTCTTGAAAATATTTGATAAAGAACAAGAATTGGCAAGACACTGTGCAATTTGTTGCTTTGGAAAAAGAAAATGGGAAGATAATCCAAAAATTCAGATATTATCTCTGCCCCCATTGCAGTGTAAGACGAAACGATTGAAGAATGTTGTAGTTCTCTAGATTTAACTTGCAATATTTTTTATTTCTCTTTTTGCTACTGTTCGAAGAGAAAAAGAACACATACTCAAAAGAAAAACACCCTTCAGATCGTTGGTTGAGCAATAACTCGTGGAAAATACAGTAAAAAATACTTATAACACGAAAAATGTTGAAGACGAAATTTTGGTTAACACGGAATAATAAAACGGTCCCCAAGAGCAACTATAAATTTTTCTGCATTTTTTTTCTCTTAGCGCGAAACGAAATTCGCTTAACACGGAAAATTTCTCTTCAGGGAATGAACAAAATACGGAAAACACCAGATGTGCAGGTGAGATTTAAGAGAGGTGTGAATGAAGAAGTGGTGATTTCACATTTTTCGTAAAAAGGAGCTAACTTGGCCTGGAAATACCTTCGGAATAGTCAGTGACGATTTATATCTAAGCTACTTTCACCCACCAA
This sequence comes from Trichonephila clavata, assembly GCA_019973975.1. NCBI lineage: Eukaryota > Metazoa > Arthropoda > Arachnida > Araneae > Nephilidae > Trichonephila > Trichonephila clavata. The sequence continues at coordinate 73,673 of BMAO01025870.1, read as the reverse complement.
CCCTACGAATGCAACACAAAAACATCTCGCGTCTCTTCAGCTGGTTTCTGAATAGAGCACATCGCTGTGTGAGTAAAAATCAATGAATTAGGTTCGCATCCCCCCCCCTTTCCATTTTAGAAAAGGTTATTATTATTTTTATTACAATCACAAAAAGCTTAGAAGGAAAGCAAACTTTTTTTATTTCGTTTTAAATGAAGATGGAGGTTTCTAAAGCTGTTGATCAAAAACAGGAGAGGAAAAAGGGGAAATCTGTAGAGATTTTCAAATTGCTAAATTTTGTATAAAATTTCATTAAGTTCTTGTAAATGTTTTTGTTTCATTATTTTTTCTTAAATACATGCATGTATACATATCTACGTATAAAATATACTCTAATATATATATATATATATATATATATATATAAGCTTAATTTTGCTAAACATATACATATTTTCAGTATTTGCATGAAAAAATATTTCAGTCTCCTCAGTTTCGTGTTAAGCGATTGCCACTGATTACCAATAGCTGATGAATTGACTGAGTATGCATATAGAAAAGCAATTTCAGCTATAGAGAACAAAGAACTTTCTAGGGGTATTATCAGCATTGTAGAACGCAAAGCTATGCTTTTATCGTCAGAAAGTGATGCAAATAAAATTATTTATACACAACACATTTTAGTTTACCCAATTTTTGTGTCCTTGAATTAGTGCAGTGCTTCTCAAACTTTCAATACAGGCGACTCAATTTTCAATAATAATTTTCATCGCGCCCCCTTCACATAATAACATTGTATTGAATACTATAAAAATGTACTTTGACACTAAAGCTACAATACGACTTTAATTATAAACCACACAAATTTTCAATATAAGCAATAAATTTAGTATTTGATAAGGCCGTGGGAGGTACTAGCTATTATTTAACTTGTTTTTAGTTTAGTATTGATAGAATAATTATCAAAAACATTGTGCATTACCGACACATTTATAAGTATATTGTATTAGTGTAAATGCGTATTTAATATTTATAATGTTAAAATTGTTTTGTTTTGCTTCCTATCAGTAAAATAATACTTACATTTAAATTTTTTTATTTTGACTTTTTAATAAGCTCGCTCCACCCTTACAGGGATATCTCACCCCCCCCCCCCTAGGAAAACACGCCCCACAGTTTGAGAAACGCTGAATTAGTGGTATCTTTATCGTTCCTTTTCAAATGATAATGTATTTTGTATGACACATATACAAAATGCATGAAAAAAGTTTATAAGGTCCTAATATAAAAAGTAAAGGTTTATCGCATTATTTCTTTCTTCGAACGACCAATCGTCTATTGTTTCGTAAATGTTTTATATATTGTTTATACGCATTCTTTTGCAAAGTCTCAAAATAGTAATGAATCCCAAAATCAGGGCAACGAATAAAACAGCCGATATCAAATTATCAGAGGATTCCACCAAAACCAGGAAGACAATATCTCTAATTTTCTTCAAGTTTTTAAACTTTTCAATATTATTTTTTGCTCAGTAAAAAAAAAAAAGTCACAAATTTTACAGTTAATACCTTTTTTATGAATATAGCAGCAGCCCTTCCGATATCGAGGGTGGCAAGGCACTTAAGTGGGAATACTGCATATCATGGTGGTCTAATCTATGACCGTTTGTGGGCCACATTGCAAAAAGAAAAAAAACCCTGCGGGGCCACACATACAGTATTTTTCAACTAATTGAAATAAAATCCATCTCTATGCAGCCTATTAAAATAAATTAACTTATTTTATTATAATTTTTTAATTTGAATTTGATATGTATAGGTACATATTTATTTTAAACTTGTAAAAATTCTGTTTCATTTAGTTTGGATTTCATAAAGATGGAAAAAATTCAAGTTAATGAGATGAATGAATTTCCTACTGTTTAACAAGCACATCGATATAATGTTTATTGTTGCCTATCGGTTCACTTATTTGAGGATTCCAATAAGTGAATAATATTAAATTTATTTTGTTCGTCGAAGGTTTGCGTTTACTTTGTAATTTCCATCACAATCAGGCGACAACCTTTTTTAACAATTTTACAGTTTATTTCTCAAACTTTCAAATCAACATCCTAGTTCAATGATCAGAGGAGAAGTGCGGGGGATTCCCACGTTTTACACAACGCTCAGTTTAGTTACAGTTAACACATTATACTAAACAAGTTAATAATATAAATAAAAATACAAAAATATAAATTACAAATAAAGTTTAAAAAATTAATAAAGATTGTTTTAAATTACATGGTGAATCAATAATATTTAATTATGTGTTTTTAAAATTATAATTAATTAATGATTAGGATTTCCTGTGATGCTCTAAGTTCGAGCCACATGTTAGGCTGATTGGTACAGCCATCTAGTGAGGAAATTCTCAACTAAAACTGTCACTTACATGTTCAATAGACGAGGTTGCAATTCTTAATGCATTTTCATGATGTTTGCCAGCGATAATTGTCCTATTTTTTTTTTTTTTTTGCTTCATTCTTGAAAACATTTGTTTACTAGTTGTATAATTGAAAATAATTGTTGTATTAGATACTGACAATTCACCGTCGAGTGGATACACACTTAATTCGAAATGAAAACTCTCATGGCATACTAAGATGTTTTATTTAAATTTTTATTTAAATAAAATTACCATTCTTGTATCATGCAATACGCTGCCCAAAATATTCTTTTGATTTTATCTATTTTCGAGAGCAAAAAACAGTAGAAAATTAATTATTGAGTAAATAAATTGCAATAATTAATAAAATTAATTAAAAAAATAATTTATTAAATCTTACGTATTATATACATAGGTTTATAATCAATTGGAAAAAAATAAGACTATAGAGAGGAGGTCCGGATCGAGCATACCCCCCGCCCCCCCCCCTTGTATGCACTTCTGCTGTATATCAATTATACAGATTTGTTGCACTTTGCCGTAATTTTTATTTATTTTGAATCAATGAAAATTAATTCTACTACAAATCGGCAAAGTTATACCTGAGAAAGTTCTTTTGATTTTGAGTGTAAATAAAAACGCGCGCGCAAGGAGCTAAGAATTTTGGAATAAGCGCAGTTTTGTGTAAACTAACTTCGTAATAATATTTATTTAAAAATGAAAAAGGAATTAATCAGAGAGCTAATTTATTTGTAATATAATAAAAACATTTTTTTTTTTCAAATGGAGGTGTAGATTGGTACTTTATGATTGCATACCTAGGACATACCCCAGCAGCGAGTGTCACTTTTTAATGTGGCACTATATAGATAGATACCAAATGCCACGATGTATTTCTGACGAAAAAAGTAGAAAACGAAAAACAGAGAAAAATTTTTGTTAAAAATCATGCGTTAATAAAATGAGTGAGCTAATAATTACGTTGCATTATTCATCAACTCGAGGGCTTTTGGCGAATGACTTTGAAATTTTAAAAAACGTTCAAGTGACAAGAACGACACCTCTCTCCTTACTTTCACACCACACCAATGGGAAGATGTTTGAGCCTCGACATATTTAACGTACATCGGCCCTCTCTGCACGACGGGCTAGAACTCATGGCACGTCGGCCATGAGTCTGTTACCTTGAATTTCTAGCCTACATCTGCCACCAGGTAAGAGCTGAAAAAAATGAGGGGTGTTCTGGTAATTGAGAGAGAGGAGGCGTAAAAATTTGAAATTCTTATTGCACCTAGAAGTTAAAAGCAGTCTCAGTTTGGTTGAAATGTAACACCATACAAGTAGCAATAATTCCATAATCACTTCGTAGTTACGTTTCTTTTAAAATCCTCACTTCGGTAAAAGCGATTGTTCCACAAATTCACAAACTGTTCATTTGAACTAAAATGATAGAAATTATCATGAATTTTATACATTTTTTTTTTTATTAAAAAAAGTGATAATTTTTTAATATCCTAACACAATTAAAAATAAAAATATTAAATTCTGATTACACATGCAGATTTCTTTTAGCAATCAATGAATAGGGGATCATTGAATATCATTGAAAATAGAATATCATTGAGTTGCCGTATTTATAATACCGCATCCCCATATATATTGATTATTATTATAAAATACCAACTTTTCGATGAAGATCGAGTAAAATTGAATAAATACTTTGGAATATTGTTTAGTCCGTGATTTAAATATATTAAAAATCTAGGATCTTTTTATCATTGTAATTTCAAATCACTAAGATATGTTTTTTAAAGAAACAATCTGATGTAAAATTTGACTTTTCAAATTTAAGGGAAATAAAATTTTATACCAAAATGAAGAAATCTACTGCCGCCAGGATCGCAATAGATGCTTTGAGATTATTTTATGCGTGACTGCTACCCTGAACACATTTAATGTACAAGAGTAAAATTCCAAATTAAAAAAATAATTTCCATATGTACAAAATATTCCCAGTAATATAGTCCCCACTATATTTTAGACGAACGGAAGATTTAATAATTAATTTTTATTGGAAGGTGTTCATCAAGATAATCTGCCCTTGAATGCGTTGGTTAGAAAGGTATACCTTGCTGTATATTTAAGATTTTTTAAAATTTTCAATCCTCAATTTTAAAAAGTAGAATGTGTTTTGTCGTGATTTTGTTAACGATCTGAGCTTATTAATACACTGAAAGATGTTGCTAAGATCTCTCGGTACGCAAATGTTGACTTGATCAAAAGCACTCTTTGCATTTCTGAAGATATCTCCCTTTCTCCATGGAAACTCAGAGATCGAAGCGCCATTTGCCCTAAGATTTGTTCTAAAAAAAATTCCTTTTGTTCTTTTTATAAATACTTCTAAACAAAGGGTGTATACATATTAAGGTTTTCTTCTTGTTTGACGGTGGTACATTCTTTTAGGGTTAAAGTTTAGCTGATAAGCGCGCTTCGAGTGAAATTAATAACTAAGGCATTCACATCAAGGCAGTCAGCGTGAAGCGTCCGCCAATCAGAGTCATCATCTCCGGCAGTGCAAGTTGTGATCGCGGGACTATTTTAACTTAAAAAAGATTGAACTTCAGGTGTTTGAGCGTGCATAGTTTAGTCACGTGTCGCACACTTACCCAATCATGGATGAATATGCTTTTGTATTGTTACTAATTCAACCGTTACACATTATGGACAATTGGAACTATGAATAAAATTAAATTCTTCAAAAAGCTACTTTTAATCAATTAATTTTTATTGATTGTAGTTAAATTATCGTATTATCATCCAAAACAATCGTGTGCATTAAATTTCAGCTCAATCGAGCGCTTTAAAACGTGAGAAAAAACTTTTAAAATTTTGACACAAGTCGCCAAAATGTCGCTAAATTGCCAAAAATGCAACCAACGTGGATATATCTATAACTCTCTGAATAATTATTTTTGTAAATTAATTGTTATTAATTTACTATATTGTCACCCAAAACAGTCGTGTATGGAAAATTTCAGCTCAATTGAGCACTTTAAAATGTGAGAAAAAAAGGTTTTGACCCAAGTCGCGCGCTGAAATGGTCACTGTGTCGCCAAGAATGACGCCAACATGGCTATATCTGTAATTCTTTGAATAATTAGTTGTAATCAATTAATTTTTATTAATTATAATTAAATTGTCATCTAAAATAATCCTGTTTTTTAAATTCCAGCTCAATCGAGTGCTTTAAAATGCGAGAAAAAAGCTTTTAAAATTTTTGACCACGACATAGTGAAAAGAAAAAAAAAACCATTAATTAATAATAAAAGCTTGAGAAAAAATGCTAGGAAGAAAATTTATACTTCCTTAAGAATTTCTTGTAATAATAAATTTACATTCTATTTATTTTTGACTCTTGAAAAAATTGATAATAGGTCTTGTGTTATGGGCACAATTGTGTTACAAAATAAAAAAAAAAACTATTTAATATTTTCTTATACTTGTGTAGAAATCTATAATATCAGTATAAAAAAAAAAAATTGAAGCATTTTTTTTTTTATACAAAATTTCATAATAAGAATTTCTTCTTGCAATACAGAATATCAAAAACACCTTAGCATTAAAAACTATTTCAAAAAAACTTCCTTGATGATAAAGCATATATACTCTAGGGTTAATTTACATATTTTAATATATTCAATAATGATAAAATGTGCATTAAATAAAGTGTATTTCAGATTTATTCTTGTATGAAAATATTTTGCATTTTTTTATTTTGTTATTTAAGTTTTGTAAGAAATGCCATCTTATAGTTTTTTTTATCATAAAACTTAATAGTTTTTATGATCATAATTTTTGAGCATGTATCTAAATCACAGTTTCTTAACCCTATGCGTCAAGAGAGCCCATCTGTTACACAAGAATTTTCTACAAACAATTAAAAGTGCATGAGTTTTGTAGCTTTGAAAATAATATATGTAATTACATCAACATTTACTCAAAACAGATATGTTTTTATTTGGTTTTCCTGTTATATATAATTTTTTTTTTTGCCCAGTTGTAATTGACATGGATTGATATTGGCTTTCTTAAAATCAAAAGATTTGTGAAATAATCCAATCTGTATATTTTTTTGATGAGTTTGCATTGCTGTGAACTAATAAAAAATATTTCATTCAGTAAGCAAGGATGTCAGATATTTAATTAAATCTTTTGATAAATATATGTTTGTAACATACATCTGTCACATTTTTTTGTATTCAGATGTGCAACCAACAAAAAAGAATGATAAACACTGGTCACATTGTGTTGAGCTTATTAACTCTTTCATCCTTGGAGGTACATATGTTGTACCACAAGTTCTTATTTGTTTATTGTGTGGTGGTTCATAAAATGCACCACTTGTTTCAATGCCTCAGAAATTGATGCTAGGGGGGTACATTCTCTGAACCAACACAGAGGTCAAATCCTAGCAATTACTCAAGTTTCCAACAGATATCAGAAGCTAATTGCATGTAATGGGTTTATGTAGTAGTTCATTCTTTGATCGTCTGTTGAGTGTTTTTTTTTTGAAGTGACTGTGTTGTGTATTTTTATGTGTAAATAAAAATGATTTTTGTGATATTTGATACAAACCAGGTAAGTACATATATTATGTAACTAAATGAGTCAGTATTACAATAATTAGTACCTTACATATGTATTGCTAGTATGAAAATATGAGAGCCCGAAAAATGCACCACCACGCTATTGAAGGTCATCTTCTTTAGAAATACAAAATGCATTTCGCTTATTTTTTCTCAATGATGGACATGTTTATTGTGCCAAATATTGTGTTTATTGTTGTTGTTAGTTACATTTTTTAAAAATAATAATAATATTTATTAAATAATAGTACATACAAAATTACACAAATGGCTTGAATGAGATATAGCTCGTGTACAAGAAAAAATAAATACAACTAATACACTTATTAGATATGTTGACTAAATAAAAACTAGGTAAACTATATAAAATAATGTATAGAATAGAATATTTAAAATTAAAACAAACATTAGGTAAATTAGGACCAAACTAAGACTAAGCTTACAAGACTAGATTAGGAAAAACTGAAAATATTTTAATTTATGGGATGAATAACAGCAAAAGATGAAGAGTATTTATTTATTTTCCCTGGATGAGTTGTGTCTGCAACTCATTTTTCATAGGGAAGAAAAAATAAAGTTTTCAGAACTATCATGCTGCTTGAAGTGTGGTGGTATAAAATATGTGCCTCCTATTTTTTTAAAACTTTAGACACCCTTTATTTGAAAAACTTTTTTTTAATATTAATATGTACCAGCTTTTGTTCAATAATTATAGTTTAGTGAAGTTTATCTAAAATATTTGTAATTATCAAATTGGATCAATGAACCATGGAGATGGAAGTATTCTTTGCTAAAGGTGTAAATCGGCCTCAAAATGAGGTAATTTGGTATTTTTTGATGGTATTGTGAATCATTAATCTATTTAAACATTTTAAATTGAAATTTTAAATTATCCACCTAAAATTTGGATATTGGAGACCACTTCATTTTTTAACAAGATAATGACACCGAGCGCACTTCTCTCAATGTATGCCACTGGTGTGTCTATAACTGTCCAAAATTCTGAAAAAACCTCCTCAATCAGTTTATTTAACCCAGTAGAACATATTTGGTGAGAATTTTATTTAAAAAAAAAGAAAACATGACATATAAACACATAATGGGAAGTAAAAAGAATAATAACAGAAGCATGGAGGAAAACCGGTGCTAAAATCACAAAAAACTGATTAAATCTATACCAAAACATTTAAAAGTTATTGTGGACACTAAAAGATATCCTACTAAGTACTAAAGTAAGAAAGAAATACAATATTTAAAGCTAAATTGAGATTTTTGTTAGGTGTACGAAGACTTTTGTGGCGTAATTTTTAATTAGCTTTTTGATTATTAATTTTTAAAAATAATAGTTATATCATTTTAAAAAATAATTATGCCATTCTATTTAGAACAAGTTGCAGATATAAAAAAATTACAATATATTAGTTTTTATTAGTCGAAAACATTAAATTTTATAGAAAATTGCAAGCGTACGAACACTTTTGGGGTCCACTGTATATATATAAGGTGATATGTGTTTTTCAACCATATCTAATGTTTGAGAAATGCAATTAGGAATAAGAGAAAAAAAGTTATAGATAAAAAAAATTTTGAAATGAAAAATATTGAACTTTAGTTAAACATGAATATTGTTCTTTCTTTTTTTTTATTTCCTATATCATTTTAAACAATTCTTAGAGACACAGAATGTTTCGAGCACACAGTATCGAATGGACTTTGAAATTTCGTTAATTGAACATTTTTATTAATGTATTACTTTTGTTCCGAGAAATAGATATGTATACACAATAAATTTAAAATATTTTAGAACTGAAAAACGTAACATCGCTAATGCTTTTGTACCCAAAACAAGGAAATAATAAAAATGTCATTGCAGCGCCGCCTATAAACGCGGTATCCATTCATTCTCAGAAATGTACAATGCATATTTAGAATTTTTATAACTCTTTGTTTTGTAAGAAAATGTGCATGGATTACACATTTTTAAAAATGTGGCTTGGAACTTTTAAAAGAAATAATATTATTTTCACACCAGTCCATTTATCATTAAATATTTTTGGTTTATAAATAAATTATTTGGAACATAAGGATGCTAAGCACTGTGACAGGGATTTGTGTTTTCAGACCGTGTTCAACCAACGCCTTAAATATACAGAATCGTATCAAGGAGGTGCTGGTTCAACGCGGCAATGTATTTGTCCGCTAGTTTTAGTCGGCAATATATCTGTGTGTGTGGAGTATAATCCCCCAAATGGTCGGTTATCAAATGAACAACAGAAAATCATACAAAAAAAATTCACAACAGCAGATCTCTTCACAGTGCTTTTAACACATGAATATCGATCTTTCTTTTTTTATTCTCTATATCATTTTAAACAATTCTAAGAGGCACTTTAACAGAATTTTTCGAACACACAATATCGAACGTACTGGGAAATTTCGTTAATTGAAAATTATTATTAATGTATCACATTTGTTCCGAGAAATAGATATATATACACAATAAATTTAAAATATTTTAGAACTAAAAAACATAACATCGCTAATAGAGCAAGAGCCCACGACTGCCAGACCTTCGTTATTTTATAAAAGCTGAAATTTTCTCTGTGGATTTCACCAACACAGGTAAGAACGATCAACGAGTATGGAGTTTAGATTGTTGTTACTTGGGCAGGCTGTACAGGTGTATAAAATAGTACCTCACTTTCTATAAAGTATAAAGCTCAATTTTTTAATATTTTCTTCGGAATAACATTAGAAATCACGTCATCCATTGCCGGACACTTAGTATGGTTAGAACTCCCTGCCAGACACCCCTCTGAACTTTAAAAAAAATAAAATAAACTTTCGTTATAGTATAAAAGCTGAATTTTATATATGTTACTTGGAGGCCTATAAAAAAATGTTATCCAAATAGCCAGACAGTTTTAATGATTTTTACATCTAGCCAGACACATTCAAAGTCCGCTGTAGCAAGTACAACGCAACAGCAATTCAAGTCGGTGAGAGTGAGATAGAGTGTTTAGGCTATTGCGATCGCTTAAGAAATCCAATGAAAAAATAATTTTATTACGTTCATAAGCATCTTATATTTTAAACATTATTGAAGTGAAAACTTCTTTAGCGGCATTGGGCACTTATTGATAGGGGGAAATCTTATGGGTTCGCGTCATCGACATGCTCTGACTGGCGCACGCGCAGTGTGCTGTTCTCCTTAGACACATTTTGGATGGGTGAAATCTCGTGCGTTCACGCCACCCACATACTTATAACAGTATATCTGTAGCTATACAACTGACGTATAGTGCTGTGTATATCTTATAAGTGAAGTTGAATGGATTTAGTGAAAATTTCAACGTGTATATACTGTGCATTGCTCATTACGATTCCGAGAATGGGCAGTACAAATTAATGGTTGCCGTTTATATTTCTCCTGGAATATCTGTGAGACAGATACAACAATTTTTATTCGATGATTTATACAGAAGAAGGTTCTGAAATACCCGAAAAAAGATTTGGTGAAAAATATAATAATGTACCGATGATTTTAAGTGGAGACTTCAATATTAACTTTATTAAATCTAACACTAATCGAATTTCTAAATGAAACACTTAATTTAAATGTCCAATGATCGAAACCTGAGTACTACAAAATATAAAACGATGATCCTTGCGGGTTTTACGCGATACTTAGATAAATTTGAATCAAACATTTTCATTTCTTACTTTAGTTACCATAAGCCTATAGTATCTTTTTTAGAACAAAATGAAATAAATGATTGAAAGTACAAAATGTCTATGTATTGTTGAAATTAATGATGACAATGATGCAAACAAAATAATGTTAAAAATCAAGTACATGAAATTTAAGTAAATATAAATACTATCCATAAATAATATGATTGTATATTAATTGTTATTTCAATTGAATTGTATTTATATTTCGTCATGATCTTGTACAGCCCGTAATATATTTGAAAAATAAAAACCATATAAACATGCATTTAGTTGTTGCTCAGAGTGTTAATAGATGTGAAAACCAGATTGATGTTGATAATTTTATTACAAACATTTTGAAATTTCAAATTTTAATACTAAAAGTTATAAGTTTTGACTTCTATCGGCAGTCTCTATAACTGCCATTTTTTAATTTTATTATTACTAAGTACAACAAAGTATTATTACATATAAAAAAATATTTAATCATTTCTAAAACTTTCATCATTGTCGTCGATATTTCCATCTTCGTCACTACTCCTCCCGTCCGTTACTTGATTTTCATCAATATCGCATTCTCTATCAGTTTCTGATAAAAATTAAGCAAGTTTATACAATTATGAATAATTAAAAAATTATGTACAATAATTTGACATAATAATTACATACCTGATTGAGTTTTGAGGGAATCACTCACATAACTTGGTAGTTGATCCCCTTCAAATCATTTAAAGTGGTATTTATTATTTTCCAATATCCAGCCATTATTGGCTGGTTGATATGTGGTTGGAGTTTTCAGATGAGCATTGTTCCAAATGGTACATATATAGTTTGCTCGCAGAAACTGCTGCAATAGATCGCTTTTGCAAGGTGGTAGATTGCTAGCGTCAAACTTTCGCAATTTCTTTCGGTCGAAAGTTTCTTTTACATCAGAGACTGTATACGAGTCGATGAACATTTGAAGTCGAGCTGCATCAACATCAATTGCATTACCGGTATTGTATATAAATCTCTGAATAATATGAAAGAAGTTTTGTTGTTCATCTGTATTTTCAATTAATTCGCTCTTACCGAAGTTCTTGAAAGCTTCCTGGTACTCTGGAAATTTTTTTAAATATTTTGTAAGGCTTTAATTTTCCTTTTCTGAAGAATGCAGGATTAAAATCACATACTGTGATGGCATGATATCCAGGTAAGCTCTGACAAATTAACTGTCCCAACTCTGCGTGTATTTTGGTTAGGTCCACATACCTTAAATTATTTCCTGTACCCGTAAGCATTTAAACAACCGAATGATTTTTAAGGTGGTGCATGTTACCAAGCATTATTGCAGCAATATCAGTATCAATACTTCTGATTACTATTTCTGCCGGATAGTTGATGTTACATGCATGGTATATTATCTTTGTATCTGCTTCCTCATGTGCTGGGCATGGCAACTCTTCAACCAATCTTGAGACAACTTTGTTGGATTCATTAACAGTGAAAGAATGGCATTTTCTGAAATTTATGTGTATAATTTTGTTGCCAATAAAGGGCATCACTTCATCAGTAGCCCAATGTGAAATAAAAAAAATCAACCAGAGCTTCTTTAAAATTTAAAATTTTCAGCTCTTTCGCGAAGTCACTTGATCGAATTTGCTCAGGCCCAGTTATGGTGTACTCTAATTGCGCAGATTCTAAACGTTGGGAATGCTCGTAATCTTTGATCGAGGGTTTAAAGTATTGATCAAAGATCACGTGAATTCTCAATGCTTGTTATTGAGTGACCATTTGCAACAATTTTTTTGAAAAATTTCCAAATGTTTTTGGAACATTTTTTATTGTATGCAATAGGAAAAAACCATCAATTATTAGAACATCTATATGATGTGGTTGCTCATGCTGGACCTCTTTCACTAGACATTTCATTAAAGCAGATTTATCGGTCTTACAAATAGTGCCATCCAAATGGCACACGGACAATGGTACTGAGGTAATTGGATAAGACAAAATCTTTGAAATGTCTACATTGTAATCCATAGAGATTCCCAGCATACGTCCAAATAAATCTCTTTGGATTTTAACTCCTTGAAGTTTCTTCTTTTTCTCAAAATCTTTGGAGAAATTGTCAATGGAATTTTTTTTATAGCTTTTTCAAATCTGTTGATATCTGATAAACATTCGGAAAAAAAAATGTTTTACGATGATAATCTCCATTTTTTTCAATATTTAGAAGGAATGCCTCGACTGGTGGTGATGCAGATTTTCCAGATGAAATTTTTATCAGTTGGTCTTTGGGCACTTCTGAGCTGAAGGGATTAATAAATTGATCGAAGGTAGCGATAAATTGTCTCAATTGTTTGGTATTTTTCCGGATATTATGGAGATTTCTGTTGAAACATCTTGATGAGTTTGCAGTCCTAGTTCTAGATAAACTTGACTTATAATCGTAGACCTAACATCATGATTACGAGCCCACCGTTGACGTGCCGAAATTGAATTAGTGAAGTGTATAACACCTGTGAGCCTTCTAGCAGCGTCTGCATTTATAGTTTGCTCTAATACCAGGTCAATCGGTTGTCTAGAAAATGGTTTATTGGTCCGTTTGATACCAAAGCAACCTTGTTTAAATCCTTCGTATAAGTCAGGATGGGTTTCTGCAACTTTCAGCAAATTATCATAATATTTTACGGTCCACCGGGCATAATTTTGTTGGTTGCATATAAAAAATAAATTTGTAATTTTAGGCAACGTTGATATGAAAAGTTCAAAATCCCCAGTGCGAATGCTCCGTGACAGGTCCAAGTGATAATGTATAAGGTTGATGTAAATTAAATAAAATTGTGAAGTTTTACCATGCTCACCATTGAAACATCGTTGCTTGAAAATATTGTAATTATTCATCAATTCTTTCAGATCTTCATTTTCAATATGAAATGACGATATTTCACAGTTTTGTAGTCTTTTCACTTCATCTATCATATCATCTGTTAATGTTATATTATCATGTTGTAAAAATGATTTAAAATTTAGAACTTCTAATCCCAATGCTACTAGAGGATGCAATCTTTTGCAGTGGTTGAAGTGCTTTCCATCAAGAAAACCATTCACAGAACCGCTTGCCAGCAAACTACTCTCAACCATAACATTTGTTAACCCACAGTCACTAATTACTTTACTGATTGCTTTAAAATAAGCCATCATAATGTGGAACGGCCCTAGATGTATAAATAAATTATCAAATTTAGGTTTTTCCGTAGCTTGTATTTGAAACGCTACTTTTGCTATCGCAAGATCGTAAGTAACCTGGATGCAACGTTGATGTAAATCTTCAGCTATTTTTTCACTTTGTTCCATTGTTTCTAGAACTATAGATGTACTGGTTGGTGATGCATTGATTGGGGTGAAATAAGAAATAAGTTGCTGCGGGCTATTATTCTTATAAATCCGACTATTGAAACCAACCCACATAGGAACGTCAGATAGCTGCATAACGTGACTAATCATCCATATATTGTCAATTTCCGTGTATAATTGCGAGTTTGTTGAGAGTATAATTTCTGTATCATCAATGGTTGATTGCAGTTCACTCGTCATTTTTGGTTTCTTAGGATACGGAATCTCTTCTGTAGATATGGCTTCAAAAGTTCTTTTTTTTGTTGTACATGGTAAATTATTTTCATTATTTGTAATCAGCGCTTCGGACATGTTAAGTTCTTTGGGCATCTCAGATTCTTCGGTTGTATTGGCCTCGATGTTCTGGTAAATAATACCCACCGTATCATGTAAAGTATCCTTTCTGTTTGCAGTTTCCACAAAACGGTCGAAATTGTCATATGACACACCAGTAAAAAGTTCAGGATTTTTTTAATCGTTTCTGGGCATAAACTGGATTGTTCAAAAGAAGTATACGTTATTTCAGTTTCAAGTTCCTCGATACCCTGATAACTTATACAATGACCGTATCGATTAATAATGTCAATAATTTTCCTACTGCTTCTTAAGCTCTTTAAAGTCATACCTAACATGATGTGCTTTGGCGTTTTCACATGACCATTATGGACGGCAAAAAGATGACATCTTGAGAATAAGAATGAACTTGACGAGCACATTTCATACTTTTTTCCGTTTTTTATTACATCCACCTAGAAGGGTAAAGTAAAAGTCTAGTAATTGTGGTGGTATCGAAACTTCTGACATTAAATGCTGTGCTGTGATATTTTTAATCGATAACTTATTTTTTTCCATTTGCAGTATTAATTTTCTTAAAATTAATGCAGCTTTTTGCAAAATATTTTCAGTTAGTAAGTTTTCAAATATTGTATCATCTATTGCTTGTAAATAATTGGGTGCTATTAGTTTTTTATTACGAATAGTAAAAAATTTTATATTCTTAGAAAATGCTTTCAAAATTTTTTCTTCTAGGGGGTGTGCCGTAAAATTAGAATTTATTTCAACAGAATTTTCTTCATAGATCTTCTCCAATGAATCGATGTACAGTTCATGTAAATATACTAATAAATAACAGCGCCCTTTCTTAATTACGTCTTCTTCGATGATGCCACTTATTTCATTGAAAGCTAATTGGTGATATTCCCAATGACAATGTCAATCATTTTTACTGGATGGTTTTTTTGAAAAGGATATTTTATTATTAAAATTAACTCTGCATTCGGTATGATAAGATATTTTTGGACCAGAAAATTTTTTCAATTTATTTAATAATTCCGCATATTCTTCTTGACCTTCAATGTTGGGTAGTACACTAGATTTAAATTGGTTGGTATCAGCTTTATGAAGTGGAAGCATTTTTGAACGTAATTTCTTATGTTCCCTGTTACAAAACACACAAACAATTTGATAATTATTAGTACTAGCATCATTTTCGTTCAGAATATTTGCACATCCTCAGTTGAATCATTATTATCATTAACATCTGGTTCAAAAATTTCAATATTTTCTTGAGAAGTTGTAGATTGGAGTTTAATTGAATCAAAAATTAAACTTGGTTGCAATATTGATGAAGAATCTGTAGGTAAATTCTGTAAATGACGATTTCCTTGAAAAGTTGTAGGTTTTGATTCTATAGAATCAGGAATTAAACTTGACAGGGATGTTATATATATATATATATATATATATATATATATATATATGTCAGGTTTGAAAAGATTAACTGTAAAATTAAGGGAGTAATAAATAAAAATAGAGCGAACTCTTTATCATCGCGTAAGGATTTGTGGGTAAGTAAACCTATTTAAAGGTGGAGCGAGCGCTGACGAAGGCGAACGCGTACTGGAGAGAGGTAGCTGGTGAACTCTTGGTCGAAGTATCGTCTATTGTTCGATAGTGTTGGCTCCAAAGGGCCGCTATGTTGGATATTTGATGATTCAAGTAGAATAAAGAAGCATTTTGTAGAGAAGATGTCTCATCATTTAACCCGCAGGCCTGGGGCCTGTCATATATATATATTGAAGATTCTGTTGTTAAAGACTGTAAACAAGATGGTTCTGCGGTCAACTCAGGTATCAACGGCGTGGTTGGAGAACTATTGTATGTAGATACACTGACTGATTTTTGTTTTTCACTGTTTTTTGTAGAATTTACAGGTTTAGAAGTTAAGTACTTTTCATAACTCCTGTAAATGCCTTATAGCATTCCCGGTGATAACCATTGCCAATATATTCGTCAGGCAAAATAATGTATTTGTATTTTAGGTTATACTTTTTTCTGATTTTCAAAACAGTTCGGCATTTTCTTAATGTTTCCTCTGAGAACAATATTATTTTACCATCACTTTTATTACAAACGAAACAAATTAATGTATCTTCCATGATAATCCTTTTTCTTTAACTACACTTATAATCTGCTTTCAAAGAAAAACTACGGCGGTTAGCTCAGATCAACATTTATTCGTCAGTTTTTATTCCAACTCTCTTTTACACTCAAAACTGAGCACAATTACAATACATCCAACAGTCGAATAATCAACTATAACGAAATGTTTGTGCGCGTGGCTATTTAAATCTGCTTTCACCAACTAGTCGGCAGGCCGAATGGCTAGTGTTCACGTGGTTAATAGAGTGCGTACTATTGTGTCTTTTTGACCTTCGTTACACACTTTCATTTCACACAAAAAACTGTACAAATATCAATAACAAAACGTAGGTTGAAGTCATAACAGTTCAATACATACCTTATAAAAGACTGATGGTGCGCGGGGAACGATCGCAATAGACTAAACACTCTATCTCACTCACACCGGCTTGAATTGCTGTTGCGTTGTACTCGCTACAGTGGACTTTGAATGTGTCTGGCTAGATGTAAAAATCATTAAAACTGTCTGGCTTTTGGAATAACATTTTTTTATAGGCCTCCAAGTAACATCTATAAAATTCAGCTTTTATACTATAACGAAAGTTTATTTTATTTTTTTAAAGTTCAGGGGTGTCTGGCAGGGAGTTCTAACCATACTAAGTGTCCAGCAATGGATGGCGTGATTTCTAATGTTATTCCGAAGAAAATATAAAAAAATTGAGCTTTATACTATATATAAAGTGAGGTACTATTTTATACACCTTTACTACCTGTTACCTGCCCAAGTAACCACAATCCAAACTCCATACTCGCTGGTCGTTCTTACCTGTGTTGGTGACATCCGTAGAAAAACTTTCAGCTTTTATAAAATAACGAAGGTCTGGCCGTCGTGGGCTATAAGGCTTTTGTACCCAAAACAAGGAAATAATAAAGTCATTGTAGCGCCGCCTATAAACGCGGTATCCATTCATTCTCAGAAATGTACCTTGCATATTTAGAATTTTTATAACTCTTGGATTTGTAAGGAAATGTGCATGGATTAAACATTTTTAAAAATGTGGCTTGGAACTTTTAAAATAAATAATATTTTCACACCAGTCCATTTATCATTAAATATTTGTGCGCTAGTTTTAGTCGGCAATATGTCATTGTGTGTGTGGAGTATAATCCCCCAAATGGTCGGTTATCAAATGAATAACAAAAAATCAAACAAAAAAAAATTCACAACAGCAGATCTCTTCACAGTGCTTTTAACACGATTTAACCATTACCTCGGTCCACTTCCAATCGATGTTGTATTATGATATATTCCTCTTCGTTGCAGTAAAAATGGGTCGTAAGAAGTTGAATTTAATTGAAGAGGGAGCGCCAAAACACGACTTGCCTAGAGTCGCCCACCTCCCAGCGCTATTCTCGAGAAAACAGCCTACATCATCGATCAATTCTCCAATGATTTCCAAAAGCATCCATATTTTTGCCAAGTTGCCCAAAAATTGTCACTAAAAATGAAGCCAACTTGGCTGTATCGCCAATATTTAGCCAAATTTCCGTTGAAATGCCATTCTGATGTAAGACGGTGTTGCTTGTTGAAAAGAACTACAAAATACGAGTATAATTTTAAATTTTACAATTTGAGCAATGAGTATAAAAAGTTGTATAATTTTCGTATGGGGGTTGGTCCACCGTTAGGTGGTCAGGAGGTTCCCCCTAGTATAAACTAACTATTGTGGCGTCGTGACTCTTTAAACAACTTCGTAACATTTGCGTGAGGGAACACACAGGTAATTGCCAAAAAGACGTTTTATTCTAGATTAACATAAATAAAACAGTAGATTCAGTATTAACTGATAAAGTTCACTAGAATTGTTCTAGTTGCAATTTAGCTCATTCCAACCGTTGTTCCAACGACTTCGGCACTTCGTCTTTCACGAGTCTGCAAGGTTCATCTTCCTTGGTCCCTGAGGTGCGGCTGCCGCTGCAAATACTACCGAGTGTCTTCAAAAAGAAACAAAACTGAAGAGCGAAGTGATTTCGAGAAATTTAAGGAGATCGAGAGTCCCTATCAACTTGTGAGCCGACCCTTTAAACTCCCTGGGCAGGTCACTTTCACGTCCCCAATCACCTCACATTGGCGCGTGTAGCATATTTGCACACGGCTCTCCTCACTTTAGTCTTACTCCATTGGTGCTTGGAGACAATAGGGCCGAGAGGTCTGATCCCGACTCCGAAGCGGTATTTTGTTTGCCATCTGGAGAGCAATAAATCCCCTTGTCACATTTACACTGCGGGTGTGTCTTTGTCCCGACTGACCGACATTACTATTCCTTCAAGCTCTTTGCGACCCAAATGTACAAAAGGAACCCAACAGAATGAATGCTGTTACCAGAAACTTCCTTCCTAAAGAACGTTGAATTTAAAGATCTTCTGGAAGTCGGAGAAATAAAAGGTGTGGCGACATTAAAACCGTTTTCCAAATCGGCTCACATATGTTATGCCTTAGACCTGAGGAAAGAATAGCCGGTTCTTTTTGGAAGATACAATGTCCCATCTGGACAAACTGACCTCCCGTACGTAACTTGACAAGTATTGTTGAAGAGAGTTCTACTAATGAGTAGATGTCACACCATATATAAGACTTAATATTATAAGCATTCGATTGCATTAATAACTTTCTTATGTGTGGTCGTCACCTCCTTATATAAAAGGACAGGAATTTCGAAAAAGGAAGTATTATTGGCCGTGTGAAGATAGAGAGTCACAAGCACTCTCTTAAAGTGCTTTTCCGTAACGTTTAATTATCTTCATACACGAGTTAAGTATCAGCCACTAATGGACAAAAAGTACATTTAAGTCCCAACAGAAGTGACAAATGCATTCTCTCCGAATAAAAATTTTTTTCGGTGACTCATTTCTAAAATGTGTTATTTGAAAAAAAAGTTCTCTTGAAGTTGTTTAAAATATTAATAAAAAAATGAGCCATTGTTCACGAAATTACTCATAATTTTTTTCTATACATTCTCTTACACAAGTTTGAAAGTGGATTCTAAATTAAAACCCCAATTTAGTAATGGGATGAAACGTTTAAACGTATTCCTAATCTTTTTACACAACAGATACGTTCCCAAAAAATACGTATAAAAAATTCATGCAAAAAACCTATTGTATTTATTGAAAAATAAAATATTCCTTCCAGTCCTAAGAGAATTTAGCGAAAATATAACAACAAAAACTATGATTTTTCATTTTAGGATCTTAATCATTTTTGTTTCATAACGATTGTACATGTATCATGCAAAAGTTTGGAAGGGTAGGAAAACGAGTCACACTAATTCAGGAATGTAAAAGTTAGGCAATATAATTACAACTGAAAAAAAGTTCAATTTCAAGATGTATGGATTCAGACAAACAGCCGTGCTTCCGTACATCATCTCTCGATTTGGACATCTATAGGGGACCTTACTAGCCTTAATCTTCTTCATCGGATTTCTTCTAATCATCGCTTATATTTTCAGCGAAGAAATCTTCTTCTAATCATCGCTTATATTTTCAGTGAAGAAATCTTCTTCTAATCATCGCTTATATTTTCAGTGAAGAAATCTTCTTCTAATCATCGCTTATATTTTCAGTGAAGAAATCTTCTTCTAATCATCGCTTATATTTTCAGTGAAGAAATCTTCTTCTAATCATCGCTTATATTTTCAGTGAAGAAATCTTCTTCTAATCATCGCTTATATATATCAATTCCCACGTAGGGATTGATGGTATTGAGAAAGCCGATTTCTTGGCCAGGACTGGGGCTGAGGAAGGAGTGAGCCCTATTGGGACTCTTACGTTCATCGTACTCTTATGAAGATTGAACTCAATCAACTTCGAAGAATTCATCTTAGTCATCCTTGGTACATCGGAAAAAATCAAGGGGGTTCATTCAGGCTTTTGTCTAGGTTGTATCAGACTGTCTTATTGCCCTTTGTGAGCGACCAAATAAAGGCTTTTGCTTTTCGTCAGGATCAGATGATATTCCCGAAGTGCCATTGGTGTTATTCCGAGCTGATCTTCCTTGGCCACACCTTGACTTGTTTGGATTTTAAAACGGAGGAGGTCCTTCGAAACCCTCTTCTTTTTTTTAGAATTCCTAGAATTTTTTGGATTCATGGAAATTGTTCAGTATTGCTAGACATTCTGGGATTAGAAACAACAGCAAGAACACATACAAAGATTTGTTGTTACTTCCTAACTACAATATTGCTCCTACTTTTTAAAAGTGTATTGGTAATCGTCTTCGAACTCCATTGGTGAGATTCTTTTTGCAAACTCTAGAACAAAATTAGGATTAGCTTCTTGTAGTGCCAATGTTTCAATGGATTTAAGAACGAATAAGCATAAAAATTTATATATATAATCGTTGTTATTACAAAGTTATGGGCACCTCTCAGCCACCATTTTTTAAAACTTATTTGAATTATTTCGGATTCAGGACAAGTCAGAATGAAACGTTTGGAAAGCGGAGCTGCGAAATGCAATGAATCGAAGGAAAAGCAGGAATTTATTGATAAATTACAGAAAATTCTCCAATTTTTCATTAATACAAATTCTGCATTTATAGGTCTACCTTTACCAGTGTATCCAAAAATATACCTAAAGTTAAAGGACAGAGAAAATCCGACAATTTGAGTATTCAAGAAGGAAGAACTATAAGATATACTGAAAATACAATAACTGATGAGGTTGTGGACATTTCAAATATTTTCATTGTGCCTCAGTAAAGATCCAGGGCTGTAGTCTTCATAGATTGTCAAGAATTTACAATCGCACTGGGTTAATTGGGTTTTCCGTCAGCTCGTCTCAACAGACCCTGATTTTGAAAAATCATCCTGTATATGCAACGAATCAAATGATTAAACTAAAACAAGATACTTTTTACGATGTTCAAAAAAGAATTAAGTAATGAGGAGGCTGTAGACCGTGAATGGATATGCATTCTTAGTCACAAGAAAAAGTATGCTGTTTCGTTTGTAAACTGTTCTCATCTACCCACTGGCGTAGCTAGTCTTGAGTAGGCCTCGTATTAAAATTCCTTAAAGGCTCTTTTTGAGGACCCTTTAACACTTAACGATTTTCTTACGCATGCTGGAGCCCCGTATCATTTATACAGTGGTAGCTACGCCCCCCTGCATCTACCACAAACATTCTATATTGGACAGTAGTGGATTCTATGACTGCCAGCATGCGTTATACAGTTTTGCTTCGTGAAAACGCATCTGAACACAGAAAATACCTCAGTCGTCTAAAGTTATTTAATATTGTAGATCAGGGGAGCACAACCCGCGGCACACGTACCACGGATGAGTTTTAACAGTGGCACTCGAAGACTTATTCAAAATTTTAAATACCAATTTTTTTTTACAGTTTTATTGAGAAATGCGATTGTCTTAGACAAAAAGCATCAAAATTTATTTTAAATACACTTAACTACACTGGTGTTCAAAAGTTAAGCATAAATCGTAAAATGCGAAAAACATGGAGTAAATATTCGTAAAATTATCCCAAATTTCTTGCGGCTATTAATTGGGTAAAGAAGAAACATTTTGGGTTTATGCAAAACTTTTCAGTCGACTACGTCCTGCGCGAAACACCGGCGCATGTCGGAACGCGGAAAAACCGATTCAAGCAGCATAGGCACTTCAGACAAGTTTCGTGCAACTGCTGTGTGAAGGAACGTTGTTAACCATCAAACAAGGTGAATGATGGCAAAAAGACGCCAATTGGAGATGTTTACGAAAGGAAGAATCGTTGGAATGCTGGAATCTTCACGATCACAAACCGAAGTGTCTCGAATTCTGAATGTGGACCAGTCTGTGATCTGAAGAACGGGAGATGTTACCCGACAACCAGTATCAGGTCGATCAAGAGTCCCAACCAATCGCCAAGACCGATATCTGGTAATAAGTGCGCGACGTCAGAGGGGCAGTACTGCCAGAGCACTGGGTTCGGCGCTCACAGGAATACAAATTTCGAGACAAACTGTTTACAGGAGACTCAATCATGCTGGCCTGTATGCCAGAAGACCAGCAGTTTTCATTCCCCTCACGTCTGCGCATAAACGCGCTCGTTTGAACTGGAGTTTGAAACATCAACATTGGAGTGTGGGCCAATGTGATGTTCAGTGACGAGTCCCGGTTTAGTCTGAGTAGTTATTCTCGGCGGGTAACGATATGGAGAGAACGTGGAACACGTTTTGAACCGAGAAACATAACGGAAAGACATCATTTTCCATCAAGGGGAGTAATGGTATGGGTAGGCATCATAATGGACGGCCACACAGACCTCCATTTCTGTGACAGCTCAAAGATACAGAGAGACGAAGTTCTTGAGCCTTATGTTTGCTTGTTTCGAGGTGCTGTCGGTCCTGACTTCATATTCATAGATGAGAATGCACCATGTCACCGAGCGGTGCTGATTGATGACTTCTTTGAAACGGAAAACATCCAGCGCATGTCGCGGCCTGCAAACTCCCGATTTAAATCCTATCGAGCATGTATGGGATATGCTCGGGAGACAAATTGCAACCCTTTCGCACCCACCAAGCTCTGTTACAGAACTGAAGAGAGCTCTCCAAGAAGCTTGGAACCGTTTGAGCCCACAACTCATTCATCATCTCATAGCAAGTATGGTAAATCGCTGTGCAGCGTGCCTGGCTGTCAGAGGTGACCACACGCTTTATTAAACTGCAGCATCAGTATTTTATTTAATGTTTTCTTTCATTTTTTCTTTAAAGTGTGAATCCTTGCTATGCTGTTTTCTTTCAAACTGCTACTTTGGATACTAAAATTAATTATCATTCTTTTGATTTGCTTCCTTATTTTATAACCATTTTACACTCGCATATCACGTTTCCCACCATTCTGATTTACAGTTCCTTCTTTATTCATTTAATTATCAATTATGCTTAACTTTTGGACACCAGTGTAATTACAAAAGAAAATTATAATGTAGAAACAAATTCTTCATTGTTGTGTGCGCTGGCTTTCCAAAGAAAGTGCACTCGTGAGATTTTTGAATTTGAGGGTGCGTATTTTATAGTATCTGGCAGAAAACAATGAACCCCCCAGTGTGTTTGCTACTCAAAAATGAAGTTTGCGTATGGGATTTATCTTTTCTTACCGATACCATGGGGCATTTAAAAAAATGTAAGAAAACAAGAGAAAGCTCGTACTTTTCCCACCCTAATTGATTATACTTCTTCTTTTGTGAAGAAAGAAGGATTTTTGGATAAAAAAGGATGACACATTTTACGTTAATGAAGGAACACTTGATAATAATATTCTGAGCTAAGATAGATTTAAAAATTTAATACCCATTTTGCAGGATTCATTCAGCGGCAGGTTTGATGTTTTTAAAGACGATGAGAAAAAAAGAAAAGAAAATGCTGATCTTATGATAATTTATATATTTTATAATTTCCTTGCTAGGCCTTAATTGTTACCCAACCGAAATCTAAATCAGATTAACTTACGATTCCGTATTGCACTGAAAAGCAATTATGAGGAACATTTCAACTGCAAGGATCGGAATATTATTTAGTATTGTAAATTTGTACCAAGAGGCAATTTTCTAAATTTACATGATTTGCCTGTCAGATATTGCGGTAAGTTAGGATCAACATGTTTGTGAACAAATGTTTTCGATTATGAAAATAATTAAATCAAGATATCACTCAAAATGAATTGATACACACCTAAAAAAACCCAATTTTGTTAGCACACATCTTCGCGAACTAATTCAAAAACCATAGTAAGATGGTACTGACTGTTTAGTAATTATTTAGAATGAAATGTTTCATGTTACTAATTTTTATTTTATACCTAACGTAGCTGATTTGAACATGTAAAAAGTTTATATTAAAAACAAAAAGTAAGTTAGCAGTTTTGTCTTATTTATATTATTTTTAAATTTCTACTACTTAAAACTTGCATAAAAAATGTGAACATTTTCTTTTAGGTAAATCGAAATAAATGAATAAAGGTGGAATTAAACATCATTTGGTATCTGAAATTTAAGTTGTTGGCTGAAGCAAAATTAGCAACACTTTGTAATCTACAATGTTGTTCACACAGACAAATTTTATATTCATTTGCCTAGATATATTAAAATTTTAATTACTTAGAGTAACATCTACTTGAACTGTCTTTTAACAAGTTATACTATATCAGGCATCAGCAGCCTATGACACATGAAGCAATTTTAAATGGCACTCAACAAAGTTATGAGATAAAGTTAAATACCTCTTTCCTGCCTACACCTCACACATTTTTATTTAAAGGCTATTTCTTACTTTCTTTCATATACAGGATGTTCCAAAAGTAACGGTCAATTTTCATGAAAACACTTGTGTTGATTTCTTTCACAGATGTTTGAAAAAATGCTCCTTATATAAGAAAGAATAGCCATTATTTCCTGGAAACTGAATGGTAAAATATATGAAAAGATGTGTCAGCTGTACCAGCAAAAGTATGGAAAACAGCCAAACAACAAGGACCAATATCAGGCTACTTGTAAATAAATTCAGATGAACCAGTAGCATGGCGGATGAAAAACATCCTGGATGACCATCAACATCCGAAGATATCGTCAAGAGACTTTACTTGAATTTGTTAACAAATAGACTGATATTGGCCCTTGTTGGTGGATATTTTCCAACTGACAGTTGGATGCACCCCTTCATATGTGTTACTACCCAGTTTCCAGGAAACGATGACTATTTCTTCTAAGAAGAGCATTTCTTTAAACACATGTGGATAAAATCAATATATTAGTGCTTTCATAGAAATTGATCGTTATTTTTGAAGCACCCTGTATATATGTAGTGTGTGTTAAATGTTCTCATTTTATATGAAAACAATTACATAATACTCGCAAAATGAGAAATCACTCAATGCTGCGCCTTAAAAAACATCTTCATAATTACAGAAAGATTTATGGAGCTAAGAAAAAATCTGGAATGCACAGCTGGATATCATTGCCGGAGAGATTTCATTGATTGAAGAAAATTGCATGATCTCTGCTTTGTCACTTTTGGTTCAACAAATCTATGTGGACAAATATTTCTTTTTCATATAAAATGTATTAAGTCCCAAAAGGAGTTGTTTAACAACTGAATGTTCAGAATCATGTGTCAAAAATTGAAAGTCACAAATTACTCCCCTGATATAGTGATTTAAGAAGAGCTTTGTAAAGACAAGATTCGCATAAAAAATAAAATTTCTTATTTAACTATATTGCAGGAATGCTTATATTTCTGTTTATTTCTTACTTTAATATTCTTCAAAGATACATAATATGTGTACAATTTTAATTTTTTTTAATGTTGAAGAAATAATTATATTTTACACTGCTTATATTTATGTTAATAAATATCTTTAGATGAGATAAATAATAATAAAACTATAAATCTGTATTTTTGAGCTCTATACCTTAACTTTACATATATTGTAGCAGGAATCGAAGTGTTTCGAATATTTCCCATGCCTGACACCCTGAATCATATTATAGATTGGTTTGTCACACCATAGCTATAAGGCTGTTGACACCTATGCTATATTATTAATTTACTAGTAAAGAATTTTTCTCTAAGGCAATTATATTTTGAAAACACACAAAAAAAAAAAAAAAAATACTTCACACTCAGATTTTGTCTGTCTGAATAAATAAAGAAAATTTTTTGATGAGGGGAGTTTTTTCCAAAATTTTGAAATATTTGTTCTTTTACTTTATTCTAGTAATTTTTAATTTAAATTTTATGATCGTGTCTAATTGATGCTCATGATATCTCAGAATTTTTAAAAAAGGAATAACACCCAAAATATTTCTATCGAACATTATCAAAATTTCGACAGAATTCTATTATGCTATATAAAAAAAAAGAGGTAAACATTTAATAGCTATTAACACAAAATTCATATTTTAAACTCACTATAATAATTCAATGCAAAACAAAACTAAACACAGCAGTGCAACAGCACATGAGGGCCAAGGCCTACTGTGCCCATCTCAGTTTTTATGACCTTGGGCACTGAGGTACATGAGCAGATCTGGTCTGGTTGTCAGTCGGGCGCGAAACTCCCAGCGTTTAGCTCCCAAACAAGCTTGGTACTCATTCATTGACCCACTGAATGTTTGAAAGGCTGAGTCGACCTTGCCCATCTGGGGTTTGAACCCCGGATGTGTAGTGTGGAAGCGCAATACATAACCACTCAGCTACTGGGCTTCAATTCAATACAATCTATTATAAATGTAAATTGCCCCCCCCTCCACTTTTTAAATATAATATACAGTTTAATATCTCCAAATTTACACTTTATTATCGTTTCATACACAAACACAAAATGTGTACATTTTCTGTTTACCAATTCAGCACATATTAAAAGTACTATACATTTGCAATTCAAATTAATGTTCAAAATAATTTTATCAAATTAAATATATTTATCTTTATCTACATAAAATACATATCAAAATCTTACCAAACAATGACAAAAATACAATAAAATGATAATTTCATAAACTAATTAATATTTTTGAATGAAAACAAATAATAAACAATAATTTTACACAAATTTTTACTGAAATTTACAAGAATGGCTGATTGCTTTTGTAGAACAGAATTCCAAGATAGCAAACATGAAAATGCATACTGAAATTTAATGATTTATGTATCAATATATATATATTGAAAGGTAAAAAATACAAAAGAAAACTTTGTATTTTAAAAAAGAAATGTTCAAGATTAATAAAGTCAAATGAGATCTTACAGAAAAACACAAGTTTAAAATATATAAGCACACCCATAACAAATTCCATTTCAATAAATTAAATACATGAATTCCAAAACCACAGAAGGCCAGTACTACAACCATTAAATAAAATATAGGATAATGCTCAGGATAAATTAAGTTTCACTAAAATCCCCACTGCCCCCCAACAATAAAAATTTGTTTATAAGGATTAAAACTAGCATAGACTTATTTACTTTGCTGTATTTACCAAGAGAATTGAAACAAAACTACTTCATATGGATGCATATATATTCATATATTTATGATATTTAGCGAAATACCTAAAAACAATTTCCAAGAAATATTTCTACATTTTTATATATAAATATTTAAAAACTTAACAAACATTTAAAATAAACATTCTTTTAGAGGAAAGAGTATTATTTACACACATAAACAAAGGCATTTGAATGAAGAATTCTTTATCTTTTTCAGTTTAAAAAAAAAGTGTTTCAAATATTTAGTTGAGTTTTTTTCTTTTCATTAATGAAAATTATATTTTATGCACTTTTTAAAAATGAATGTACATATTTTGTTTTTACACTAGAAAATATACATTCATTCCTATATATATGAATTTGAATATGCTGATGAAAGATTTTGCAAAATTTAGATAAAATTTCAGTAATAAAAAATTGTGCCTTTCAATTTATTAAAAATAAAAATTAGTATATTAGATAATCCCCACACACTCAACAACTGCCAATTAATTTCCAAGTTTACTTATGAAGTAATCTCTCTTAGTATGCACTGCAAAATCTATATTACTAATATACAAATTACAATGATACATTATAAATAAAAAAAATAATTGTAATTAAACTCTTTGTGCAATGTTTAGATTTAACACATAAAATTTCTCAAAGTTTACAACATCTTTTCATTGAGGGATAAATGATAACAGAAATCTTCAGCTTTATTATCTTAGTCAGTCTGAGAATATTGGCAGTAGTTTATTATAACACACATATACATTAAACATATTGACTAGACTGAACAGAATAAAGATATTTAATGCTTAACCTTTGATTTATGTACAAAATTAATCATTATTTTTTCACAATAAACTTTACTCAGCTTTTAAACACCGTCGAATGTGATATAATTTTTAAGAGTATAACACAGGAATTTTTTAAAAGATATTTCATTACTATTAATTATACCTATATAAATTTCCATATTGGCAATAAATAAAAATTTTTTTTCCATATAAATGAGTCCATGTTTTTATGAGTAACATTTAATTGAGGAGAATGCCTTAAAAAAATAACATTTTCATGAAACCTATCCTAGAAAATGAGATAATACTCACAAACCACCTACTTTGACTTGATTAAAACTCAATCACAAATCCGTTTAAATAGGAATGTTTAAATTCTTACCACAATCTGACACATCTATAGTATATTTATATTTTTAAGTATATGAACAACACATTCTACTAAGATAACTTATGCTTTTTTGTTTGGATCATCACACATATCAACATTAATCTTGAAATACACATATGGATAATATTCTTCAACTCCAAAAGATGTTAAACCACCAGGAATGTCCTGAAAACAATAACAATAAAGCATTAACACTCCAGAAATTCTACATACAAGATGAAACTTTTAAATAGAACAATGGAATTTAAAAAAAAAAATTTCTCAACCCTGTAAAACATTATATTTATTTATTTACTCATGTTAAAACATAATTTATCAAGTACTCAATTTTTAAAACAAATCAAAGTAAGAAACAGCCATTTAGACACAACTTCAAATACATATCACACAATGGGATAAATTTACGTGATAATGTTCAGCCATTCGTTTCCTACCTTACTCAAACAAAATAATTTAGTAATATGTTGTTCTTGTTTTTTTCCTTCACACATATATATTGCTTTTACTTTCTAAAATATTGTGTTGTGCAGTATATGGGATGAAATACATTCATTCATACATTGTAAGCAAAGTTTGTGGCATAGAATTTATTTTTTTAATAGACATTTGTGGTAATTATGAAAAAAAAATAGCCGGAATTAATTATTACTTTTCAATATTTAGAAAAATTTTTCTATTTCTGTTTTTGAAAATCCATTTCAGTATTATTGTTAAAGGAATATCTAGATTTAAAAAAATACTTATTACTTTGCAAATTTGTAAAGGTACTAAATTAGCATATTTTCAAAACAACAATACCTTACTATGTTTTAGAAATTTTTTTAAAAATCAGTTATTTCAAGAACTAGAATACAATTAATGCTTTAACTTTATGTGACAGTATTAATGCTAATCTGAACCAAAGCTGACCCAAAAATACCTTTTTGGCGCATATATCTTTTAAAAAAAATACCCTTCACAAGTACAAGATGAAGCAATATCACCTATAGTCTTTCCATTGAATATAAAAAAGGCATTTAATAAGTTGTAATGAAATTCTTGATGTAAAATAAAATATCAATAAATGATGTACATTAAAATAATTGTAATTATTAAGTTAAACTGGCTATCCTAACAAGAATTTTCTATGTTTTTGTATGTGAGAAAATTTCAAAATAATTTAACTTTTTCCTTCTTTATGGCAGAATAGTTTATTTCAAACATCTAATTAAAAAAGTCAATTTCTTAATATGCATGATTCATTTCTTTAACTTAATAATTAAATACCATTTTCTTTCTTTAGAACTTTGGGGACAGTAATTTCTAGTAAGAATTTTCAAACATTTGTAGGTGATAATTATTAAGTTAGACCAGGGATGGCCAACATTTTTGATGAGAGTGCCACTATCTGATAATAAATAACAAAGCATGTCACTTCCAACAAACAAAAATGATATAAAAAGGTGAAAAATCATTACTTATGTGCATATAAGATTTTTATGCAAATAGCATATTTTTTATACGTCCAATAGTGAAAATTTAAAAACAAATAATAAATAATTGGGTCTTATTGTTAATAAATTTTTTATTTTATTTTTAATAAACTTTTTAGGTTTAAAATAAAAATGAGTAACTTAAAACATTTAATTCTAATTTATTACTAAGCAGTCAGTACATGCTTTATGTGGCTATTGAATCTCTGTAGTTTTTTTTACCAAGCCATCTATATTGGGATTAGTTCTAAAAGATGCTAACAAAAATTAGGTTGTTTTAGGTGAATATCAATTAATTTTGAGCAATATTATGATTTTATTATGTTTGTGACAGAAAACATTCAATCACAAACATATTTTGATCCGAAACTACAACAATATCTGACAGCAATCATAAATTTGGAAAATTGAAAGTTGGTACAAATTTTCAAATTCACCGTAATTTGGATCATTTGAGTTGATTTAAGTTCTTTATATTTGCTTTTCAGTCTAGTATGATGCTGTACGTTAATAATTCCGATTTGTATTTCAGATGGGACACAGTTAACGTCTTGTAGAGAAAGTGAAAAAGGATTTATGAAAAGATCAGCATTTTTTTATTGTCTTGAAAATCATCGAACCTAGCACTGAATGAATCCTGCAAAATGAATATTAAATTTTTAAACCTATTATAGCTCACAGCATTATTAAGTTTGGTAGATAGTTAATAATGCTTGACCTGTTTCTTCTTCAAACTAGAGATGAAGGTACAAAAGTTTGTTTATAAAAGTTATCTAACTAAATAAGGTGTAAAAAATACAATCTTTTCTCTGTATTCTTAAATTTAAATGTCCTATAATATCAATAAAAAAAGCCTAATCCTGTAGCCAGTCTTCATTCTTCAGTAGCAACCACTCACTGGTCAATTTATTATTTTATTCCAGATATTTTAAAATGCGCTCCATCAAATTCCAATATCCCATGAGTGCATTTTTTTTTTAAAGCCAGGGCACACAACAATGGAGAAGTATTCTTTACATGATAATTTTCCATTGTAATTCAATTGTATTTAAAATAAATTTTGAGTTTTGTCTGGGAAAGCCGTATTTGAATAAAATTGTAAAAAAAGTTATTATTTTTTAATATATTTTCAAATTTTTCAATAAATCTTCATGTACCATTGTTACAACTCTGCCATACCACTCTGTGGCATGTATGCCCCTGGTTGACCACCCCTGAGTTAGACAATCAAAGGTGTCAAATGTTAGTATTTTATTACAGAATCATTTAAATATCTTTAAATGCTTTGTATAGTATTGGTAATTCATACTTTTGTAAAATGTACAACTTACATGCAATTTATTGTGTTTTCAAAATAAAATTCATTTTCCTCAAGGGATAAATCTTAAATCACTAATAAAAAACTTTCATATTAACTCTAATATATTTTATATACACTGTCCTCAAAATGTAAACCTCTCATTAAATTTTGAAAAAAATGTTTTACAAGTATTTCAAAATACAAATGTCCATCATATTGACAAAATTCATAGTATTCTCATGTCCAAAATTATCTATACATGCATAGAAAATTTTAGGTTTCTCTTAAACTAAACAATTTTATAAGTTTGTGTGGAATGATACACAACAACATAGCATATAAATATGAAGAAAATTTTTTAAAAACAATATGGAATTAAGGGTCTTATAATGGGAAAGTTATTTTTCACAAAATGATATATTTCGACATTATTCAAAAACTTTTCTATTAGCCATCTCTAATATTATAAATACACTGGCTTCAAGAAGTAAACTTTTTAAAAGTTGAATTTTTTAAACTTTTGATATCTTTTGACTTTTAAATTAAATTTGTCAATTCACATTTTTTCTCCCGATGTTTAAAAAAGTTAAAAAATTGGATTAAATAGTTACTTTTACAGAATCACCTTTTGATTTAATGATAGTATTTTAATATTATTAAAATATATTATTCTGTGTTTCTGAACAATGAGTTAAACGAATAATTATGAGTTAACAAAATAATTATAGTTGTAACAGTTGAAAGTATACCTTGATTAAAGCAGAAAATAATTTACAATTCACCTCAGAAGTTAACAGTAATGATACTAATAAGTATACTTATTAGGTTAGTATGCCAACAGTAAGTAAGTATTCTAAAAAATAACTAAAAACTATGAATAAGCACATGTGTAATACAAATGCTATAAAAAAATTGCTGAGAGTATTATTTCCTACCTAATAGGTATACTTATCTTCAAGCAGTATGTACTTAAAGAGGGTTAATTACATTTTAAAATATAAATAGTAGCAAACAGAATACAATTTATTTCCCTAAAATTTAGATCAAAGTAAAAGAGTGGGATGTATTATAAGGCTTAATAATATAAATTATGCATCTAATACATAAATTTAAAGATAGTAAATCCTTAACAAATTTAAGCCTAGTTAAAATTATGAAAATATGCTCCTTTAGTATTTTTTAAATGCATATAATTTTTGTTCATGATTATTTATTTCATACAATTTCTCTACTCTACTAAAACTTTTAAAATATTTCAATTTCTTGAAATTTTTTTCTTGCTTTCAGTTTTAAGAGAAAGTGAGTATTTTTTTGAGATAACCTAATAATTATATCAGACACAAATTTGCCTTTTATGTCAGTTATAACTTGCCTTACAATTTTTTTATTTCTCATTTTTTAGTAGAATCATGGGTCATATTTTTAGGGTTTTATTGAAAACAGAGGTTTTTAAATAAAAACAGCTAAACCATAAACTATTTCATAAAGACAAAGTATTAATATTGAAATAGTGCCACTCCCCCGACATTCATGAAATAGCACATCCCCAAAAATAATATATAAGAAGTTAACTGGCAGCGGCAGTTGTTGCCCCTTTGATGAAATCTGGAGTTTTGCTTAATACTTTTTCTTTGCCAAATCCATGAACACAAGAACAACAACAATTAGAAGTTTATATATAAATGGATGAAATAGTTTTTTAGAATGATTTTAACTTTGAAATAGAATTTTAAAAAATATTCATTTTCAGCAATTAAACTGAAAAATATAAAATTTAAGAAATGTTTCATTTAATTTTAGTAAAAATACAAAATGTCAGCTGAGTTAACATGCACAATATAATGAATAAAATTGAAAATCTAAATATATAGGTAAATTATTTTTTTCATGCATATAGTGACCAAAAAAATATTTATTCTAAAAGGATTTATAAAGGAAATAAATTTATTTAATGTCTTATGCTTTCAAAATGCTTAAAAACTTACATCAATAGCTCCAGCGGCTAAACTGCTGTCTAAATTATGATATAATTTGTTCAAAACTTCTCTCAGTTTCTTAGTAGACTTCAGAGGTTGTAACAACATAGCTTGAAAGTTTACAGGAAGCCCATATCTAAAAGGGATGGAGAGCATATAGATCATTGCTAAATTTGTATTGCATTTAAAAATTTTCATTATTCCTGTAATTCTTTTTCAGAAAAGTTAATTTGTTTCTTTTCCACGAATTTGATAAAAATAAAATTTCTTAAAAGATTCTCTTCATTTTTAATAATTTAATTTAAAAACAGATTCAAAAGCATTGTTTTTTCTCACAAATCAGTACATTAGTCAAAGAATAATTAAACACAATACATGTGTGTGTGGCCCCATTTTTTCTAGTACAATAGTAGTAATTTACTTGATGGGTGTAGCCTAGTCAGACAGCTATATAAATCATTTTCAAAGTTATAAGCTTAGAGGCCAAATGACTTGTCACCTACCACTCATTTTTATCTTTACTGTTCCTTAAATTGTACATATAGAAAATATTCATTAGTATCTTAGAAAAAGTACTTGTCAAAGTAATTGACTCTATTATTTAAAATTGTTTTAACTTTATAAAACTAATTGTGTTTGTTTTATGATGCAATCAAAAAAAGCTATTTGTGAATTTAAAAGAGGGCAGACTGTTTCTATGCGACAAAATGATATGAAAGCATCTGAAATTTCAAAGTAACTTAGAATATCGAACAGAAGGTGTAATAAGGACATATGAAGTATATTTAACTAAAGATAGAACAAAAGTTTCATATCTAGTGGAGTTTCATACCTACAACTCAGTGAGGCAACAGCCCATGAGGGCCAAGATCTATTGTGCCCAACTTAGCATACGTGACAATGGGCCTGGAGGTGCACAAGCAGATGTTCTGTGTTAACCCCCATTGTTAAGTTCCCAAGAAAGCTTATTGACCCACTGAAGGGATGAAAGATTGAGTCAAAGATGCCCAGCCCAGGGTTTGAACCTCTGACCTGTGAAGTGGAAGCGTGATGCACTACCACTCAGCCACTGGGCTTCATCTAGGGTACATAGACCCAAGAAAATGACAAAACATGACGAGAGGAAATTGAAGCAGATTGTGAAGAAAAACAGGAAAAGCAGATGATTGACAACTATACAAATTAGAAAGGAGTTCAATTTAAGCTCGGAAACAAAGATTTCTCATAGAGCAATACGAGGAGAATATAAATTTCATAGGTTTGAAAGTTGACGACCAACACAACCCTATTTACCAGATTTAAATTGAAAAAAATCATTATGCTTGTGCTAAATACAAAATGTGGGATGCAGAGAGATAGAGAGCCATTTTACACTTTTTACAAAAGATGGTGGACAAAAAATTCCACAGGAAAAACACGAATCCCTTCATCCATATTGCATACAACCAGCCATGCAGGATGGAGATGATGAATGCTCTGGGGAGCATTTGGAAATCTAGAAAATAGCTCATCTAGAAAATGTTGTTAAACCATTAATGGTAGATTGGTTTCCAGATGGTGATAAAGCTTTTCAGGATGACAATACAACTCCCTATCATGCCAAACTGTACCAACCTGATTTAACAATAACAATGGTGTATTTCATCATCTGAAATAGCTATCAAAAAGTCCAGATATCAGTGTAATTGAAAATCTGTGGGATGAACTGTAAAGTTATTTAGAAAGAGTTGAATTACCATTTAAACTGTTAAAGAACTAGAAATATCACTTCATAAAGCATGGTCTAAAATCACTGTACAGAGATGTCAGAAGCTTATTACATCAATACCACAATGAGTTAACGCTCAAAACAAAGCAAAATGTGGAAGAATCAAATATTAGATAAGGGTGATAAGTCATTTGGATGTCTATTACACTGAATGCATAAACAGCTTTCCCATAATTATACAAGAACTACTATTTTTTCTTTTAAAAAAACATTTTATAATTTTGAATGAATGACAGATAGCTATTTAAAATGAAAGTTTACACTCCTTTACAAATTACAAATAACTTTTCAAATCTGACTTGAAAAAAAAAATCTTCAAAGGTTTTTACTTTTACCACAGTTAATGCAGATTAAAAATAATTTATTAGGTAACTGCATTAATAAGAAATCAGTATAGAATCATCAAAAGTAATTAGCATACAAAATCCTTTCCATCTAAATTAAGTCCATTATTTAGAGATGAAATGAAGCAGTAATATAGGAATGTTCAGGGAACTTTATTTGCATAAATCAGTGCCATAAATCTTTCTTAATTACCAAGAAATATTTTACCTTAACAGCAATAATAAATTTGCATCAAGACAAGTTGTATTCCTATTTTTGTTAGCATAAATATCGACTACACTGTTAAAATTAATTTAAAAGAAGATATTTCAAATTTTAATACTGAAGACTTAAGCACTTTGCCTCATAATCAAGACTAGTTACAAAATATTTAGCTACTTTCTAAGAAACTAAAATATCTACAATTCATGCTGCTTATGCTATAAAAATCAGCAATATGTTATATAGATACCATCCATAAATATTTAACTAGTCAATTTAATGGTGATACATATATTAGATAAATTTTCAAACTTGTATTCAAAGCATTTTTATCATGTTATAATTGTGTTCTACAAAATTATAAGAAAATTACAACATCTAAAACAGTTATTAGTAGAGTGTATAGTAAACATTTTTTGGGATTGTACAAGTTCTATAAACACTAACATATAGAAAAGGTACTATACCTTAATACAGATTCCACAAATACTCTCAAAGCTTTCACATGGATGTAAGCAACAAAACATTCACTGAAATTTATTTTTAACCATCGAAATACCACACTCTAGGACGAAAAAAATGTAAATTAAATTATATTTAAATAATGTTGAACAATACATGAAAATAGTAAATGTGTCTAATGCTCTTCAAATGATAACTTGATTAATTAAATATTTTAAATAACTTTTAAAGATTTAGAAATATTTTGAATCCTTTTTTTTAAAGCTGTAAATTACTTTTTCTGTCAAATGGGAAAACTTATGCGATTGACATTTAAACAATAACTACTTTATAAGAAAAAATTAATATAACTGGATAGAAAAATTAAAAAAGTTTTATGTTTGTACTGAAAGCATAGGGTTATAACAGCTGGAAATAGACAACTCTGTTAGGCATTAAATTGTTAATTCAAACTATGAATATAGCAATTATACCTATAAAATTATCTTCATTCAAAATATACCTTCATTTTCATTTAATATGAAAATACTTCTTTTAAAAATAAAATACAGCACAAATTATAAAATGGATGATGCTACATTCTAATCAGAAACTTAATTAATAACTAATGATAAAACTATTCTGCAATGAGGAAATATATATATATATATATAATGAAAATTATGTTTGGAAAACAATAGCCTTCACATTTTCTTAAAATTACGTCGAGGAATGGGCCGTATAGGCCATTTCCCTAAGAGTAGGCCATTATAAACCAGCCTTTGCAGTAAAGTTGTCAGAAGAAAAGGCTTTCACATGCATTTATACATTCTAAAAAAATAGCAAAATATGATAAGAGTATTTTGGGCTCTGGACAAACTTTGTTATTGAGATGTAATTAAAAAAAACCACTTTAATCTTTATTTTAGGACCATAAAATTATTAGAATTAACAAGCTATAGAATTAATAAGCTATCCCTTCAAGAGATGTTTAGTAAAATATTTTATTATAATATTTTTCCAATTTTTTTTAAAACACAGGATACATCTTTAATATACTACAAAATATAATTTTTACTCATTAAATAGATTATAATTTGCAATCATACAAACATACATTTATAATAATTTAAAGCAAAACAAAAAAGTATACATAGAATGATTCTTTGAGGAAACTCGAATAATAAAATGTAAATTACCAATTGTCTGTTCTTATCCATTTTTAATTTCGCATGGTGGCTTTTGCCAGCAGCCAATTGCTCTTCAGAATATGTGAAATCACGAACAATAAACCTTTGAGAAAATTGATTTTCATATTATATTCATTAAAAAAGAAATTCTTGAATAATATAATGTTATAATAAAAATATCAAGTTAGAGAATATGAACATTTTAAATAACATTGAAATTTTCCAAAAGAATGCTTACTTCTTTTCTCTTGCTTTAGTTTTAAATTCTTCAACTACTTTTTTAAACAAGGTTACATTATACAATGTATGTTCATTATCCGAAAAGATTTTTCTAAAATGAAAAATGAACAATTTTTTTTGAAAAAGGGAAAAATGAAAAGAAAAATACATTTTTAATTAACTAATTTTCAAACTTACTGGCTTGAGCGTGGTACAATCATTGAAGTTATATTTTCATAACTTTTTTCCCAATCTTTTGTCAAAGGATTAGGTACAACAACTAGTAGTGTTGTCAAATATTCTGAGTCCAAAACAAAATGCTCTTTCTTGACTAAATCTCCCAATGATCTTAACAGAAGACTTCCACTGGAAAAAAGTTATTAACACAATTAGTTACTCATTAGTTAGTTATTTAGAGACAATGCATACACTTTAATTCTTGTGAAGTTTCCAAAAAGGTTTCTGAAAATATAACATAATGCATTAGCAATTACAAATGATTACAAGATATACATGTAACTTTTATAAATGAAGAAATTTTATAATAAAGGATTTGACAAAGTCACTAAATCTCGAAAAAAGGTTATATGGAAAATTCCTAAAATAGATTCATCTTTCAATATACCAGGGTTCTGGCTTAAGGAAAAAGTTTGTAAAATAGAGGTTCATAAAATAAAGGTTCAATTGTATTTGATAAAAGATACAGTGAAATGAATTAACTGTTAGATTATATTTACATAAAAAACAATACATATACAGAAGTTAATGACCAAGTTAAAAGACGTTAATGATGTCAAGGTTACAGCTCCATGACGTTATCAATGGAGTACATAAGCACCTGTTTTTGAGGCTTCTTTATTGTGCAAATAAGGAAAGCTTTATGGATAGTAGAATATATCTACTAGCATCTTGTAAAGAAGCTGTACTCTTAAAAAGGTAAACCATTTAAAAAAGTAAAGCCCTTATCTCTGATGGTAAATGTGTTAAATGACAAGAGCACAATCCATATTTAATTTCTAATATTTTTCTTCTTTAAATAAGTAACGGCTCAATATTTACCCTTGCAATACAACAGCATTATATGTCATTAATGAATCTAAATGTTTGAAGGGTACCCCACAATTTTTAAGTTCATCCATAATAAGTTGGCTAATATTTTTTCTGGGAGAATTGCAAAAAGTTCACTTTGAATTATACAATAGGATATAATTTGCATCATTACTGTCTTTAAATGCTACTGTAAAAAGACCTTGTTTCATGTCCTTAATTATATACTCTTTCTGGTAAGAAGCTACTTTACTAACCACAGCAGGTATTTGTCGTTACCTGAACTGTTAGGCAATATCAGACTAAGGTAATATTTTGTGGAAAAAAGACCTGTGTGATTAGCAGCAGTCAAAGGTAAATTGTGTTCTACAAGAAAAGATGTTCTTAAGATACAATACAGAAAGAAAAGACTTCACTGCTTACTATATTTGACTGAATATTGTCTTAGAAAAACAATCCAATTTTGAACAACAGCTA
Organism: Trichonephila clavata; assembly: GCA_019973975.1. Taxonomy (NCBI): domain Eukaryota; kingdom Metazoa; phylum Arthropoda; class Arachnida; order Araneae; family Nephilidae; genus Trichonephila; species Trichonephila clavata. The sequence continues at coordinate 34,446 of BMAO01025870.1, read as the reverse complement.
CTTGATTTCTTATTTGGACATACTTTGGAATTTTTATCTGATGGGCAATATTACACTGGCAACTATAAGAAATGCATATGTCAATACAACATAGGTCAGAAAATGCCCTTTGGAATGTAGTAATAGTCAAATTTCTTTTAACATTTTTCTTTTCTTTTGAAAGTATATTTTTTTGTAATAAGATAAAGAGATAAACAGAATAACTGATGAAAACAAATTACTTAGCCATACATACAAAGCGAGAAGAATACAAACATAAAAAATACAACTCTACACGCAAAGTACAACATGAGTTGAGTTTTAGAAGACTGCTACAGAGGGAGAAAAAAATAAAAGTGCTTCACTTAATGAAATCACATTTATGATCAATTAGGAACCAATATATAGGAACAAATCAAAATAATAGGAATAGGATATTAGGAACTAATAAATAGTACGTAATTAACAAAAAATAATACGAACACAAATATAATACAGAGAAGAAATACAAACTTGATGAACTGTAAACATAATGGGTATGAGTTCGACAGTTTTAGCTTACTTATTTTGGTCATTGTGAATATAAAATGATAAATAAGAGCTGTAGGAGAGAATATTGTCAGCAAATGATAAAATATTTTTGGGAAAATGTGTAAAAAAGAATGACCTAGGCTTAAAAGCATAAATTTTTCACCCTAAGTATAAAAAATGGACTACCTATTTCAGCAAATCACTTCTGAATAGGCTGTATAGAATACACAAAGCAAAATTCTACTGAAATAGGAATGAACTTTTTCTGAATTGCTGCTACCAATGTAGACAACACAAAATATTCCAAATGGCCCAGACCAGTTCAATCTTGAGAGTTTCTAGTAAAAGAATCAAACAAATGAAGCCAAACTATGAAAATTGGCCCCAATCATAACCCCATCCTAATTTTGCCTGTATGCCCATTCTGTTCGGACTGCTACTGCTTTCATTATGCAGCATGCAGACATTCTTGTTTCTTTATTGTTTAAACTGTTTTGCCGATATTTTTTCGATTTTTAATATCAAATTAGTTGTATAGATGATGACAGTTGTCCATTAAAGGAGGTTTTGTACACGTAATTATAAAAAAACTGTAATTATATTTTTTAAATATTTGCAGCAGTGTTTCTCAATGTGGGGCCACCCCACAAAGGGGCAATTTGGTTCTTAAGGAGACAATTCGAAAAAGGACTCATTTAGAGCCTAAATGATCTATTTATTAGTAATATAGCCAATTATAAAAATATTTTTCTCTACTTCTTTGTGTAATATGAGAGAAATTGCAATAAAAGTATTAAATGTCTGTCAGCATGACAATAAAAATATTATTTCCAAATACAATTGTGCTATTTCTACGTAACAACTAATGCTGAGATCTAAGTTTCTGCAGTTTCTTGTATCATTTATTATTAATTATTGGTGTTAATTCAAAATAAACGACTGTAAGATAGTTATAAAAGTCACTTAGTTTAAAAAATATGTAAATTGAATAAATAATAGTGATATATGAACAAGTAAATTTAGTTGGTAATTTTTATTAATTTCATTTTTAGAAGTATCACTTTCAAGAAACATTGGCCATTTTAATTCAGATTTGAATAACTTTCAAACTTTGAAAAAGGAGTAACATTAAAAACTGTATTTACTGCTCATAATGACGCTGCCAATTGTGCTCTTGATGCTAGTTACCATATTTCACTATCCATCACTAAATCTGGAAAAAAATCATACTATAGGGAAGAATTTAATCAAACCATCAATATCAGATTTTTTAAAAATGGTTCTTGGAAAAGATGACAAAGACACACATTAAAGCTATGCCACTAAGTAACAGCACTGTTATCAGAAGAATAAACAAAATGAATGAGGATATTGACAGATAACTTGCTGAAAAGCTGAAAATAAGAAAATTTTCAGTACAATTGGATTTAGATGAATCAACATTGAGAGACAGTGAGACCATGCTTATAACTTACATAAGATATGTTGACAAAGGTGATTTTGCTGAAGAAATGTTCTCTGAAAATTGTTAGAAGATAACCTCCAAAGATATTTACAATAAAATAAAAATGTACTTGGATGCCAATTATATACCAATGAAAAATATAAAATCTTGTGCTGCAGATGATCCTTTTAATATGATCGAAAAGAAAAATGGTTGCTTAAAATTGATGAAAGATGAGAATCCAAATGTGCTTCTTGTCGTTCCTGGTAACTAAAAACATTTCCCCTGTTTTAAGTGAAATACTTAGCATTAATTCCTTTATAATTAAACTATTAAAGCTACTGCTGAACGTGAACATCTCAAGTTCTTTTGTGAAGAACAAAATGAAGACCATATGAGACTTATATTTCACACTGAAGTAAGAAGGCTTTTGAAAGGGAGCTACTTTAAAAAGGTTTATGGAATTACTTGATACTCTTAGTGATTTTTTAAGCGAACAAACATGAAATGAAAAGATGTTAACAGTTGATGGTAAAGCATTTCCCGGTTATTTAGATGAAATTAAAGAAAAACTAAATATATTTAAAAAAAAAGCCCCAAGGGATAAGTAAAACTCTTATTGAAGCAAAAGCAAAGATTTTTGGTTTTATTACTACTATTAAATTGTGTCAAAAGTATATTTGCAACAAAAATTTTGAAAGGTTTTATTGATTCCAAAAATGTGAAGTAATTGATACAGCTATAAATGTCATTGTTGATCATGTAGAAATTTTGTCAGCAAATTTAAAATAAAAATTTTCTGATTAACAAAAAGATTTCTCAACTTGGATGATGCAGCTAATATTAGATCTTTCTGATATTTTAGACTTGCAGTATCAAGAAGAGATCGTAGAAATGCAAAACAATGCTTCAATTAAACTGTTATTTAATATAATAGAGGTATGAAAAAACTGAAATCAATTATTCAAATACAACCAAATGTGCAAAATAACTATTGTTACCATTTCTATCTTCTTATTTAACTGAAGATGGATTTAGTGTTAGAAAGAAGAAATAGGCTGTGTATAACAAAATGAGGAGACTTGAGACTAAAATTAACTAAATTGGAAACCGACATAAAATCTCTTTGCAAAACACATCAAGTGCAAGGATCTCGGTAAATTTTTTATTTATATTTCACTTTTCTATTTTAAGTTTTGAAAATTTATTTGTTGTAATAATCATAGTTTCCTAGGGATTTCCTAAAACATTAAAGTTTAAATTATCATTAAAGTTTCATATATCTATATACATAAAGGAGAAAAGCGACTCACTCACTGACTGACTAATCACGATATATCTGGAACTATTCAACCTACAGATTTGAAATTTGGTAGACATGTTCCTTTTATGGAGTAGAGATCAGCTAAGAACAGATTTTGTGAAATTCGAATCGCAAGGGGCGTTAAGGGGCATTATAAATAATTGTTTCTATTTTTAAACTACTCTATGTACAATCTTGAAATTAGGTAAACAGATTCCGTTCATAGAGTAGAGATCTCCTACAAAATGAGTTCGGTGAAAATTGACCCCCAAGTGGGTATAGATAATTATTAACATTTTTAAGCTATGAGACGCAAAGTCTTTATATTTGATAAATATATTCCTTTCATAGAGTAGATATCAGCTACAAGATGGGTTTTGGGAAAATAGCCCCCAAGTGGCGTTGCAGGGGATTAAGGGGCATGATAGATAAATATTTTCGTTTTTAAACTACTTGACCTACCAGCTTGAAAATTGGTAGGTATGTTTCTTTCATGGAGTAAATATCCGTTACAAAATGGGTTTTAGAAAATTGACCCCCAAGGGGTGTTGCGGGGAAATATAAATAATTATCTATATATATAAAGGAGAAAAGCGACTGACTGACTAATCACGATATCTCCAGAACTGTTCAACTTACAGACTTGAAATTTGGTAGACATGTTCCTTTCATGAAGTAGAGATTAGCTAAGAACGGATTTTGCGAAATTCAAAACGCAATTGGTTACGGGGGTTGAGGGCGTTATAAGTAACTGTTTCCATTTTTAAACTACTCAACGTACAATCTTGAAATTGGGTATATAAGCAGATTCCTTTCATAGAGTAGAGATCCGCTACAAAATGAGTTTGGTGAAAATCGACCCCCAAGTGACATTGTGGGGGCGTTATAGATAATTATTTCCATTTTTAAACTATTAGACACACAGTCTTTAAATTTGATAAATAGATTCCTTTCATAGAGTAGAGATCAGATACAAGATGGTTTTTGGGAAAGTAACCCCCCCCCAAGTGGCGTTGCGAGGGGAGGGGGGGGGTTAAGGGCGTAATAGATAAATATTTTCGTTTTTAAACTACTTGACCAACCTGCTTGAAAATTGGTAGACATGTTTCTTTCATGGAGTAAATATCCACTACAAAATGGGTTTTGGGAAAAATGATCTCGAAGGGGTGTTACAGGGGATTAAGGGGAGATATAAATAATTATTCCGATTTTTAAACTATTAGACGCACAGTGTTGAAATTTGGTAAGCAGATTCCTCTCATAGAATACAGATACGCCACAAAATGCGTTTTGTGAAAATCGACTCCCAAGTGGCGTTGAGGAACGTAAGGGGAGCATATTTTTCAATACAATCGAATTCTTAATGCTAGGACTTAAATATAAAAAATTTATACATATATATAACCAACAAAAATTTATAAAACATCATGAAATACCCAGCGAAGCGGGCGGGTAACAGCTAGTATATATATGTATGTATACACACACACACCTATATACGAGTATGTATGGGTGAGACATAAGAATTTTTAAAAGGCTTTTATGGGAGCACAGTTAAGAAAAGGTTGAGAAACACTGACTTATAGGGAAAACACTATTATTTTAATTACAGCTAAAAAGCTATCTTAAATGATGAAAAAAAATAAAATGTTAATTTTAATAACATTTTCATATTTAAAATTGTAGAATTATTTTAAAAAATGTAACATTTCTTTGATTGAATTCAACAGAAAAAAAATGAAACTGTTAAGGGATTAAACTTAGCTTGTGGCACAACATACGTAGGTAAAAGGTATTTACCACACATGCAATCTCCTAATCTAGACCCTACTAGCAGATTGCGAGGAAGGTATACCTTGATTATAATTGCTACATAACACATGATGCAATTGCTATGGACTAAATTCATGATGGTCACATGATAATATAAACACGTGTTCTACATTTAATTCAAAACGGACAATAAACTAGCTCGTACTTTTTATTCTATTTGTAAGACTTAGGTAAAATTTCAAATTGCATAGTTGGGTAAAGATGCTCAAGAGTTATAAAAAGAAATTTCTGCAAAAAGATTTTAAAATTAAAGAAAAAAAAGTATTGTTTTATACATGTACTTTTAAATAAAGTGACAAATATTAATTTTTTAAAAAAAAGTTTCTGTAAAAAGCGTAATTTGGCAACAACAAAGTGCATGAACTGATTTGCTGAAAATAGATAATTGCATTTATTGTGACTATGACGTCACATGTGTTTTTGAACTTGATTGGCTAAAAACACGTGGTTTAAAATGATCATGTGAATATGACGTCACATGAATTTAGTCCATTGGTTTCAGTTCTGTTTACATTTATACTGCTGCATACAATAATGCTTGGAATTGGTAGAGGCAAAGTTTGGATAATAAAGAAGTAGCTCTACAATAAAAACCTTGATTTTGAAATCTATGACAAACTGCAGTGGAGAGAAAATTGCTTTCAGAGGCATGTCAGAAATTCCTGATAGTTTTTTTTGATGAAGTATGGATTATGTTAGTAGATTATGCTGTCTAGTAGATTTCATGGTTTTATCAGATCATGGTTGTACAATTATAATATCTGCATGTTTCTACTTTATCATGGCATAATGTACATTAGAGCAAAACATTCTGTTGTGAATTAGTAGTACAGTTGCATGTCTCTAAATGGCTACACTAATTATTCATGCATCAAATTATTTACCAAACAGTAATACAAAAAAAAATTTATAATTTAAAATAAAAGTAATTAAATAATTTCAAAGAGATATATAATGGTAATTGAATTTATTATTAAATATTATTAATAAAGGTTTTATATTTATATAACCATTTGTAAATTTGCTTGATTGTGGGTATTTACATAAGCATATCAATTTTGTACATGTTAAGTTGACTGTGATGGAAAAGCACATTGTTCCTCAGAACCTGGTTCAGACAGAGATGAGATATCTGGTGCTACATGTGGTGTAATGTGATCTTTGATCCCAAAAGATCTATTTACAATTTTTTTTTTAAAAAATCTAGATTATAAATTATCAGTAATTCCAATGTCAATGTTTTCTACTTCAGGGTATTAAATATATGCAATATGCACACAAAAATTTCTCTTAATTGGTAAAAATATGTATTGAAAAAAAAAATTCTTACGTTTGTTTGCGTTCCAAGTTTTGTAAATTTGTCTTGAGGCTGTTATATGCACTAGCTTTTTGCTTCAGATCAGCTTCTATTTGTTGTACTTGCTGTAAAAGCATTGATTTTTATTGAATAATATGATATAAAATGAATAGTGCATAAAATGACCAGAAAAAATTCTATTGCAAAAGGATAAGTTACCTTATTAATAATTTCTGCAATGCTAGGCAAAGGCTGTCGAGCTGGATATTTAGCCATGTCCCATTGAAAGCGAGTTAAATACTGATTAACATCCCCTAATAATTACAAAAATAGTATTTTATATTAAATTTCCTAGATATTATTTAAATTAAAAACCAATATTAGACAAGAAAAAAAATTTTGCTTTGTTTTAGTTAAAATGGAAATGATAAATATTAAAAATGCATAAAAAATTATAACAAATAAGAAAATTTAACAAAATCAAATTAAAAAAGGATTTCATAGCAATTACTTTACTAACTACACATACACATTTGCTACAATCCAATAACTAAACTAAAACTTAAAAAGTTAAAGCTATTAAGTCTTTTTAATACTTCAAAGAGTCTTTCTGATAATACATTGTCAGCAAAACATTTATTCAAAAAAAATTAAAAATATTCTAATCATACATAAACAGAAAAAATCATATTAAAATAGACGCATTTACACATAAGAAAGTTAAATGTGACAGAATGAAAACATTAACTTCAATAGAAAATTCAATAAACATTATGATACATATGCAATTCATTATCAGTTTTTGGTTCTTGTGTATTATCACAACCAAGTTGGCAATATCAGCAACTTTTTAATATTACAAAAATGCATGTATGATGCAAGAATATACTTTAAAATTTGATTACCTTTTATTTAGTTTTTAAAACTGAAGTAGGGCTCTAATTGTCATTTATAGTAGTAAATTTGAAACCAATACATTTTAGAATAGTACAAATACCATACATCAAACATACAGAAGATTGTGCTCAAACCAATAACTATTGCTCCCAAATATGTGGATTAAAGTTTTAACATTGTATTTCCTCATTGCTCAAAACATAATTTCCTGGTATAAAAAATTTGAATATTTGCCCTTCTGTGGAAAATATTTTAATCCTGAAGCAATTTTATCACCTTTACTTCTGTTGTTGATATATCTTGCACAGAGGCGGATTAAGCGGCTGGCGGACGCCAGGGGCCCTGAGGACAAGTAGGGCCCCCAAGTTGATAGACTTCAGTTATAAGTTCAACGTGCACCAAAAACATCTTGTACTGATATTACAAACCCAATGAATACCTTTGGATTTGAATTGTATAACAATTAGTGTTGCCCTCATATATTGCATGTAATTGCGGTTAAAATCCATTTGTTTTTTGCTTTTAAAAAAAAAAAATGTTTTCCTGAACTTTGGTCTTAATATATGTTTTCGGTTCCAAGTTTTTTTAAAATTTGATCTCAGATTTCTTATATTAAAATAATGATCCCAGATCTCAGACTATAAGCAACTACCAATGTTTAGATCTTTCGAAAGAATTTAGTATTTGAAGGTTCGTGATTTATTGTTATCTGGATTTTTGTGTTTATATTTTGAAAATGTGGGGAAAGAGATCGAAGCAGTGTCGGATTAAACGACATGGAGGCCCCTAGACAGTCGAGTTCTCGGGCCCCTTAGCCTGTTTTTGGAGCTCTAACAGAAAACAGAATACGCTTTTGTAGGCCCCTAAAAAGCACGGGGCCCATAGGCAATTGCCTACTCCGCCTAATGAGTAATCCAGCGCTGGATTGAAGTATTTTGTAAATTTATCATCAGTTTTATTTCAGTCAGCATGACAGAAATAGCGAAATATTTAAGTGAGATTGAAATTTCTCTAAATTGATGAATAAATCAAATAGTGAATTAGATGAAAGGGATTTTTCGAGAAAAATGTAGAGCAGCATTTCTCAAACTGTGGGACGTGCCCCCACGGGGGCGGGGGGTGATAATCCTACGAGTTGGGCGCGAGCATATGGAAAATAAAAGATTTAAAAAAAATTAGTTTACTGTCATGAAGTAAAACCAAATACTTTCTGACATAAAAAACACACATTACATTGCATAGGCGATATTATGCCATCTAAATTAAAAACTCCTAGCTACAGGGGCCCCTGACATATGTAAGCAAAAGTCGTAAAATGTTATCAATGGTCTTTTACCATTGGTAACATTTTACCAGCTATTTTACGTTTATAAAACAGTATGCCACTGGCTTAAAACGATATAAGTTTTCCGTGTGAATTCTGAATCTCAGGAAACGCAATAAGAAAAGTTTAAAAGCTGGTAAAATTACTCAAAATAATGAGAAGACAAGGAGTGGTGTAATCTTTGAATGTAGGAAAAACTTCTCATTCAAAGCGGATCCACAGAAAGATCGTTTGAAGTGAAATACAGATAACACTTAGGATGGAAAAAATCCATTCAGAATGTTATTTGCCTGTAAATGACACAATAACCCCTTCGTCTATTGATTGATTGACTGTAATAAGCATCGCACTAAGAAGCTACAGGAAGGCTTGGCCCTTAGTCAGAATTTTTTTCAGAGATGGTCCAGTGAAAGAGAATATTATATTTTATTTATACCGGTTCTCTTTTATTTCTGTAACAACCAAAAGACTGGATGTGCATTTGTGGTGAGCAAGGGCTCGATAACTGCTACCCGTTTCGAGAAAAGCTAGGACCACAAGTGCCAGAAGTCTTCCGTCACCCTCCAGTCTATAGTTAATTATTTTTTTAAAGAGTATCAATGAGTTTTCAACGTTGGTCCTCTGGGGGAAGGGGGAGGGGGCGCGTTAAAGTAGAATTTCGGTACATTGGACAAAAGCAGGATCGGGAAAAGCACGATCAAGATTTATGGCAGGCTTAAGGACGAATAAAAAGAATGGGACTGAATGACCCTGAGAAAAAGACCCCTTTTCGAAGAAAACTGAGGAAATTTTGCGTCAATTTGATTTTCAAACTAATTTCTTTTAGCTTCCTGCGCTTATACAGACAAATCGGAGAACCGTGTTTAAACAACAAAAAAAAGTAACTATATTTTCATTTTAAAATTCTTTTTTGATTTTTAAGATTTAATGCGCAGGTATTTTAATCATTGCGTAAAATAAAGTGAAGAAAAATATTTTGTCTCATTTGCGTGTCATTACCATTTTATTAATTTTTCGTTTTACATACATAACTATAACTGTGTCATCAGTTTCTTAAGAATATTTTCATGATGATTAACATATTTAAATGTGTTTTCGTAACTTAAATCTTAAAACATTTTCGATTGGCACTGTTATTCAAATGAAAAAATATTATTTGCCTCTCTTATAAAAATAATTTCTTGAATCAGTTATAAAAAGCGATAATAGTTCATTTAAAATACAAAACATTAATGAGATTTTGAGTACATTCATTAGTTATTTACCATACTTAAAAGAATCCTAACAATAAATCGAAATTGAAATAAAAACATTATATTTATTGCGTTGATTTTTTGTTTGCGATCCTAAAGGATTACGATAATTTTGTTTAGTAATATAGGAGCCAATCTATAATTTCTAAATATTTATTTAAAATTGCTTCAAACTGTTAAAAGAATTTTCAAAGAAAGTAAGTATATTAAGTTTACTTAAAAATATACTTTTCTTTCTTTTTATTGAGGTAACGTGAAATAAACACATAATTTTTCTAATATACTTTAAGAGAACCATTATTTTGTAAGATTAAATTTGAAAAGCACAAATTATTTTTTTCTTTTGCATTTATTGCCATTTTACGAGTGATTTACTGGCGATACTTTTTTGATTAAGATCTTTTGTCCAGACAATTTATAAGGATATTCAATGCAATCTAATAATTAAAAATGCGTATAACTAATTATAAAAATACATAAAAGTTGTATAATTACTTTAAAATGCATAATTTTTTAAAATAAATAATAAAGTTAATCAAAGTTCTAATAAAGTTAATTAAAATTCATCGATAACTATATTTTAAATCTTTAAAAAAGGCAACAATGCCAAAACTATAGCAGAAATTTCTTATAAAAAGCATTTAATGAAATGTTTATTTTTACAGAACAATCATAAATGTTGAAAAATATAGGTACTATTTTTTAATTGCCCCTAGTTTAAAACTATTTAAAGTGGTAGCAAAATGTAATAAAAATATGATAAACACAATTTATAAAGTAGATAACAAACAAAATAGAAATGTGAAAAGTTATTCAATATGTAGTAAGATTGTTTAATTTTGAGAGAGGGAACTTTGAATGTAATTAAGATATAACTTTAGTTGAAAAATTGTAGATTTATTTTGTGATACTGTGGCGTTTGTCGAACAGTTTTGAGTTATCTTAGAAATTTCAAATTATTTTGGAAATGTTTTATTGTTCTGTTTAGTCACAAAGTATTAAGATTTTTGAAAAAACAAACAAGTATAGTAATAATACTAAACTAGAATGTGTAAAAAACATTTGTATTCAGTTAATGTTTTATTAACTTATATATAGAAACTTTAAAAGGAAACTTTACAAAAATCAAGAGTATTATAATTGTTTTTCCAAAAAATCCCACAGTTTTTTAAAAGAAAACTTTTACAGTTTTTGAAAGCTTACTTTTGGTTGAGATATTTTAATAATTTTGATTATAAGTAATCCGTGGAAGCTAAGCTATGTTTTGTTCTAGAAATTAAACTATGATTTCTGTAAAGAATAAAAGAATTAAACAAAATATGTGTGCATTAAATCAGAAATTTCATAATTCTATCAGAAAATTTGAAAAAAGATTAAATGTAATTTTATGAGAGTTTGGAAAAAAAATTTAAATGCTTTAGAAATTTTAGCTCTAAATTTCGACTGCATATTAAAAATTGCAGAGGGACATTTGATAATGCGCTAATATCTTCGGGTGGTACTCAGGTCTACAGGCACGTATTAAAGAACACAGTTCAAGTGCAGTTTATATTCCTTGTGCCATTCATTCTTTAAATTTAGTAGGAAATTTAGCAGCAGAAAGTTGTAGCAATGCAATTAAATATTTTATGCTTGTACAGAAATTATTCAATTTTTTTTCTGTGTCAACCCATCGCTGGCGAATTTTAAATAAAAATCTGGAAAGGAGTAAACGTGCAATATCTGTGAAAAAAGTTTCAGATACACGATAGTCAGCAAGAGCAGGTGCCGTACGAGCTATAAGACTTGGTTATACACACATAGAAGAGGCCCGGGCTGAAATCCGTGATGCAAATGAGGAGAACATCACAATACTAGAGGCAACTTCTCTTTTGAAATAGATGGGGAAGTATGAAACTTCCCTAATGATCGTGATTTGGGATACCATACTCCAGAGGGCGAGTGCTACTAGCAAAGCATTACAATCAGTTGGGTGTGAGGAACTTATCTACTGAAATCTTTAGAAAATTAAATACAAAATTTCAGGAATGAATTTGGAAAAGTAGAACAAGAAGCAACTGCTTTAAGGGCTCTCATTTGAAAAGGAAGTTGGACAAACTTGCAGGCAGCGAAAGAGAAAAATTATTTTCGGTGAAACTATAAAGAAGGTCATGAATTAGAAAATAGGGAAAATTTCTTGGTCAACTTATTTTATGTCATATGTGATAGAACAAGTGCAGAACTATTCCGAAGAGCTGGAATATATGAAAATGTTATCGAACACTTTTTTGTACTTTTTGAAGAGATGTTACCTGAAATTAAGAAGAAAGCTGTACAAAAATTAAAGGATATTTACAAAGACGATATTGAATCGTTTAATTTTGACGATGAATTGGATCAGTTTTTGCTATTTTTAAAAGAAAACAAAGATACAATGAACACTCCATTAGAAATTTATCGAGTTGCAAAAGAAATGGTCTCGACTTTCCCTAATGTAGAGATACTTTTAAAAATATTTTTAACTATACCGATATCAAATGCATCAGGTGAGAGATCTTTTTCAGTTTTAAAGAGCGTTAAAAATTATTTAAGAAGTAGTATGGGAGAAGAGAAACTGAACAGCATGGCCATAATATATATAGAACAAGATGTTTTGGACCAAATAGATACTGCAAAAATAATCGATGAATTTGCCCAAGAAAAATCAAGACGTAAAGTTGAATAGCAAAATTTTAAGCTTTTAAATAAGGTTTTTTTTAATTCTTTAAAATAAAGTTTAATTTTTTTTAGCTATGCATTTTATTTTGAGAATTTAAGGTCAGCGAATTTTTTCACTATTTAAGTTTTTTGACTTTTCAGCCCAGGGGGCACCAAACCTTTTACCGCCAGGGGCCTCCAACTAGCTTAATCCGCCTCTGATCCTGCAACCTCATTTTCAGAAATTTGGATAAAAACTATCTATGTGCACATGTATGTTAAAAAAGAAATTAAAAAAGCAAATGGAAATGATCATGCTATTTGTCAAAATACAACTGGAAATTGGTTGCCACAAATGAATAACATCACCAGTACCAAACTGTAGTGCATTTCTTAATTTCAATCATGAATGCAATCATACATAAATTCCCAGTTTTAAGGGAGAAATAATGTTACTAAATACAGTATTTAGCACATCCATTGCATACAACTAATTTTAATGATAACAGAAAGTCAAAACAATCTAGTAAAACTACTATATTTACTCGAATCTAAGCCACACTTTCCCCCCAATGTTAATGCTGCTGAAAATCAGGTGCAGTTTAAAATCAAAGGGGAAAAAAATTGCTGGATGGGGTATTTACAACAATTACACGTTCATGTAAGTTTTTAAGCGTTCAACTGATAAAACAACTAATTATTCATTTCTTATTAAATTTTTTTGATTACATAAAATTAAATATTGATGAACTTTTTTGCTCTTTTTCATTTTTCACAAAATCCTGTTGAGAATTTGGGGTGCGGCTTAGATTTGAATAAATACAGTAATTACTGGGCTAAAAACTAACTAATAACTAACAATAAGCTATTACTAACTAGTAAATAAAGATACTTATGTATTAATGTTACCACAATCAAATTTGCACCACATGAATCATGCCATTTTCCACCACAATCTAGCTGTTCTTTCCCCCCAAAAAATCACATAAGAATCTTTTTTTCCCCATTCTTTTTTGAAGTTATGATATAACGACGTGATTAACTTGATGCAAATTTGACTATGGTGTGACCTTAATATGTAAGCACCCAAATAAGGAATATTGATCCAATTTAAATTGTGAATGAATGAAATTAATTGAATTCAGGGAGAAAAAGAAAGAATAGAATATATAATATCCAAAATAAATTATTACCATTATTTACATGAAGGTTTTCACTAAGCATTTCTTTTTGATCTTCAAGAACTTCTTCCATGTAACTGACTATCTTCCTTATGATCCTGGAAAAATTATTTTATTATAAAAAATTTAATCATTTTATTTACAATTTAAATTGATGCTTATAATAATTGCTGAAGATAACATGCCTTTTTTTTATCAGTTAATAATAATAAAATACACAAAATGAGAAAATAAGTTATACTAAATTACTAATGTATTTTCATAACAAAATTTTACAATTTAAAAATTTTTTTTTATTAGAAATTAAGGCAATAAAAATTCAAGTGACATACCCTTCAACATATGTGTCCAATTTAGCCAGATCATCAGTCAAACCAACTAAAGTATCAAGAGTTCCAACCTATGTATACATTGATGGTGAAGAGAATACAAGTATTAAGATATGCATAATAATTAATGAAAATGACAAAATTATAATGAATTAGTACATTTTTTTAAAAAAAATTACTAACAATCTACAAAACACCCATTTTATAATTAAAATAAAAAAATATAATTCCTATATAATGCACACTGTTATGTTGACTGGTATTTGAAGATTTTATGCAAATCAGTAGCAAAGAACAAGACAGTTCTTTAAGAGCGATGAGAATTTATTGTCAAAAAACCAATCCTTGAAATACAAGATTCAACAGCAATATTTGCAGAATAAATCTCAGAAGGTCTTCACACCTTCAACAGCACTCAGATATAATTATCAGTGCCTAAAACACACGTATGTAAAAGATTATTCACAAACACCGCTCATCCCACTCAACAGCAGAGTTAACTGCTAATCAACTCTTAAAGGTCAAGACAAGACTACTAATCGCTAGTCAACACAATACAGACTCAGTTTTGGCAAGTGTCTTCTTGTAGCCCTCGAGGATCCCTTGAGAAAGATCTGCTTGCATAATAGATTATGAAAATAGTGGATTTCTCCCATTAACTTCCAGAAAAATCCATAGGGTCACAAACTCACCAAAAATGATGTAAACTTAGCTTTATTGCCAAGATTTCCCCTAGTTCCCATTGAACCGCCATTATAACGTAAGGGACAGAGTTGCTTGTGAATATTACAATTTTGACATTGCCTGCTGGGTGTCGTAGTTCGATAGTCACTGGCCTTCTGCACCTACGGTTGCGGGTTCAACCCCGGTCCAAGTTGGTGGATTTTCATGATGCATAAAATTGACAGGGTCCATGTTGTATGATTATTGGGCATTTAAAAAATCCCTTGAGTGTCCCTTTGGCTTGGATGCTCTCGGTAAAATTAAATTCCTAAGTGCAGATTTCGCATCGTCAGAGCTCAGGTGCCTCCCTCTAGGGAGGAAACTGGACATCAAAATTACCTGAGGCTATTGGTATCATCTATATGGTGCCGCACTAAAAAGTGATACCAGCTCCTGGGGAATGTACTAGGTCTGCAAAGGTAGAGATACCAATTTGCAGCCCCATTAGAAAAAAAATTAACATAAAATAAATATAACACAGTAATGTAAATGCATTACACATCCAAACAGAAATTATTTACATTATTTTACACAAGATTCATAACAATATCTTATTTTTAAACTTTTTAATCACTATACAGTTTATTATAATATATATTACATTTACACTTTCCAAATTATTATTCATAACTGCAATGAAAACAAATGCATATGACAAACATACTTTTTCAAGAAAACAGATTCTTCCAAGGCATGTTTATCACAAATATAGCAGATTATTTTCAAATTAATTCTTTATTTAATTATGCAAAATTAGTGTAAAGTATTGTCAGGAAAAGTAAGAAATAAAAAAAATGAAGCCCCTTTTTTTACAACAGCATTTCTGTTTATGAATTGTCAGCATTTAATACATCAATGTGTTGTATTAAAGCATTTTATACATCAATGTGTTGTATTAAAGCATTTTATACATCAATGTGTTTAATTGAAGGCAAGAAGAACTGATTGTTAAAAAAACCTCTATAACTGCCGAGAAAAAATAATGCAATTCTCTTTCTAATGCCACTGTTTTTCACACAGATGCACATAGTTATGAGGTGTGGGTATTTGGAAAAAAAGGTCAAATAAGTAAAAACTTCTGTAAAATAAGTACATTCAAATCTTTTTTCAAAATTTTTTTGTTCTAGCATGAATTCTCAAACGATTTGGGGATTTGTTCCCTTTGGATGAAGACAATTTGATCGAATTTATGATAGTTTATGTAACAACAAAGAATTCCTTAATGATGGAGTAGAAGGTGAAGTTCAGCTATTAGCAGCTGATTTATTTAGTAAGGGGTTGAAATTTATCACAAGTATGGAACAACATTTTTTTATTCATGATCCTGACATAGTAAGTGCATTACAATTTTAACAATCATAAGTTTTGTGTAGCAAGATATCAATAATTATATAAGCAACTTGATAAAACAAAAAACAGCCATTAATAACACACTTTGTAAAAAAAAACTGAGGCTGTTAAAAATGAACAAAATTCTTTGTTTGAATCAAAGTCGATGGTTGTGAGAGACACATCTACCAATGATAGCAAGTTTGATCTAGTTCATAATATATATAAATATGCACGCTTGTTATCCAGTAGCAATGAATAGTTAATAGTTTTATTCCTAATTTCAATTTGAATTTTTATATGTAATATGTACTTATAACTCTTTTCACTGTACACTAATTAAAATTTTTTTGTAATAAAAATGAACTATTTTTGTTTCATAAATATGTAATGTGGATTTCATTATTACATTTTCTGCATGGTTTTTGGGGAAAATTTTTAGAGTTTATTCATTTTACTTGATTTTTAAAAGTTGTGGAAGGTATTCCAGAATTTACTTTATGCCACATGTATTTTTTTACACAATTGTTTTCTGCACACTTTTCTCAGAAATGTATCTACCATGTAAAAAAAGAGTTGGGTGTATATACTTTGTAAACACTTTCAATGTCATTTTTTGCAATCCAAAGCTTTCAGAATAGTATTATTGATAGCAGCACCATGTAAAGGACCTTACTTAAGAAAAACATATATACATCCACAACAGTTAAATGTTCAACATCATACTTCAAAGCAACACAAGGTCTATCTTGTAATTTCGAAACTTGGTTAAGCGACAAAGCCAACACCTGTACAATCACCACACTTTTCAAAATTCCAAACAACATAAAGACTGAGTCTTGTGTGAGACAGATTTAATATGCATCAGCCCCTCTACATGGTGGGGGTTTAAAGCCCCCCTCAAAACTTAACCACCCTCCCAAAGTTTTGAATTTCTTGATTTAATTTTTAATGTCTATTGAATTACACAAAATAAATTTCAAAATATCAAAAAATACACAAAAGCAAATAAAATTGCTACATGAATAACAATTAAAAAAAAAAAACACGGAAATCCTACCTTAAGATCTGGAATGTGAAACTTATAATTGACTGAAAGATTATTTGGTTTTGTAACAGCATTTAGCTTCTCTAATGCTTGTGGGCCTGGAGCTGAGATGACCCAAAACTCTGGCATTTTCGATTATTCTATTTGGTAGAAAATAAAGGTATAGAATGAGGATTTAACTATAATAAGTATAAAAACTATGCACATTTAAATCTACTTATAAAACAATTCAATTAAAAATCTAAGTTTATTCAGAATATTTAATTAAAATTCCATTCCAGAATTTTTGGATAGTGATTAAACATCCCACTGATGAAAACAAGATATAAATAATGGTATAGGAGGAGGAATACTTTATTATGGAGGGTCACAAAATAAATAAGAAGCGAAGTAATGTTAGAAATGCAAACTGTTTCCAAATATTTTGCAAAAACAGTTTGCAATAAATCTTTGTGGTTTCTGCTTAAATAGAAAAATATGTTGGATACATTTTAATAAAAAGAGTTAAAATTTGTGCAATTCAAAAGAACGAGAGAATAAAACCCTTCACAGAATCAGTATTATGTGCACTAGTTTAAACAAATTATTTCACTTCAATAGTCTAAAAAAATAAGCTATTAAAAATATTATGGACTACCTGAAGATGTAATTTTACAAAACATGCACATTAATATCAATTTAAAATCAGCTTTAAAATATTTAAAAAAAAAGATTTATACACAGATGAGAAATTTTAGCTCTTTTACTTGTTATTTAATAAAAGGAACAAAACAGATTTCAGAATTTTCCCAAAACAAAAATATTACTTTCAGATATAAAGAAAGATTCTTACAAAAATAACCACAAATCATCATGTACTATGTGAATGATATATTAGAATGAATAAGTATAAAAATAAAAGGAGAAAGATATTTTATAAAATTAATGGGCTGTAATATTCTTACAAATTACTGTTTAAATGACAATGCTAATTTTAAAAAAATTACATAGAATAACTGACTTAATTTGATCTTTAAATCAAAATTATCATATATATTTATATGTTGATCAAATATTAATACATGGCTGGAATGTTTTTTACAAGATTCATGAGCAAAAGCCCCCCCCCCCCCCCGTTTCATGAAGAAGAGTTAGGAGAAGTCACAACTTAAATGAAAAAACTAAATTTTAATTCACAATTTTAAAGCAGGAAGAAAATTCTATAAAAATTTTAAATTATAAATGTACGTATTTTAAAAACAAAATATAAAACAGAGTAGTAAGCACCATTTTTTTAAATACAAAATTCTATTGTATATTTATCTCTCAAAATTATTTTTAAGTTAATAAAATTGAACATAACACACTAACAAATATTCATTAAGACATTTTTGAAAAATTAGAATTTTGAATAAAAGTAAAAAATACTTTGCAGCAACTATTATAATTTTTTTTTATGTTAAAAACTTTTTACTTGTGATTTTTAATGAATAATCACATGTTCAATCACAGGCTGTGATTGAGAATCAATAATCCACACTATAGTAAAAGAAATACTTAATTTTCAGAATTGTAAGTTAAAAGTTTAACATTTTTGGCCTTTAAGTTTCCAATTAATTATGAAATGGAAGAAAAATAACGTAAAAACAGAAAAATATTAAATGGAAGTTATCAAGAAGGTGGGGCGCATTAAAAGGTCAAAAAGAACATATATTTCAGTTTATATAACTGTTAGTAAAAAATGATGATCCGCATGTAAAATTGCAAAGAATCACGTCACCTTTAAAAAGTATTTAAGAAATGATTTTAAAATGAATGAATGGTTCATACACACAACAGCATAAAATGAAAAATATTATCAAAGTCTTATTGAAAAGGTATTTATGCACATTTATACAAAAACCATTTGGCTTTCTGAACAAAATTACATTAAAAAAAGAGAAAGAAATAAGAAAACGAAAGAGTAAAACACTTTGAAAACTAAAAATATTCTGCTTACAGGTTAAATCATGTGACAAAACAAATGCCATAAACTTTCGTTTCGATCGGGCGAAGAAAATATTGCCAGATTCGGAAGCTTATTGTTTCTATTTATTTTTGACCAATAGTTGGGGCTTCGTAGTAAATATTATGAGTATTGAAAGGTTACCCAAAAATTCAAATATTTCTATTTAAAACAAAAAGCAGGAGGACCTAATATAAAGAGGTTGAAGATCTTCAACCACCTATTCTTCATTTCTAAGCAAAAGTTCATTGCCAAGGGTATCATTGAGAGGAAAGAGTATATAGTAACCATGTAAGTGTTTATTAACATCGCACTTAAAGCACTTCCAGGGTATTGGTGGCAGAACCTCGTACAGTAGAACGTCGTTTATCCAAATTAATTCGGAACGGACATCTTTCGGATACGCGATTTTTCGGATAACCGAAAACTGAATGCGATCTATGCAGTATATGACACCGGACTCTATACGAATATTGAAAATCACCACATGCAGGAAACGTTCTTGAAGAAAAAGCAAAGTAGGTGCAAAATGTCACAGTTTTACCTGTATTGCGGTAAGAAATCACTTATTTTTTGCTGTATACCTTCGTTTTTTTCTCTACAAGGTATCTGATTCTATTAAGCAGTAGTAGTTGAGTAGCACAACACACTGATTGTTGTTCGTACCACTCCATAGCTGTCTCTAACGTAGAAACGCGTCAACATTTGATAGATCATCGATTACTTTCGTGATTGTTGCTTCCCGTCACTTTTGGCTTCATGCGAAACAACTGTTGAGCACAATGCACTGTTCTAATACGTATCCGGACTTTGGTCTGGATATTTGACGCTTCTGATAATAAACGTTCGGATAAACGATGTTTTACTGTAATTTTAAGCCATGGTCAAAGGACGATGACGACAACACCTAAGCTGGCACCCTATTCTTCCAACGCGAGGATTCGGAACCCTGAGAAATTCGCCAGGCGCCAAAAATTGCACGGCAAGTTTTTTCATAATCCTCTCTAAATTACAATGTAAGAGATGATCTTCTAATGAAACTCTCTTCTTGTGGTAAGACATTTCTTTCTTGATATTCAGAGTTTTGGGGAGATTTTTTTAAATCATATAATCAGTGTAGTGTGAGTAGCAGTTTGAACAATCTCGAATACACTTTTAAAAATTTCTTAGTTACAAAATTGTGAAATACTTCATGAAGTCAGATAACTTATACTTCATGCATTTTTTGCACAGTAATGCATTATAACCAACAAAATACGAAAAGTAAGTTTTTTGTCTATTTTTTTTACAAATATAACACAAATTTCAAATTAGGGATAATATTACTTTTTTACAGTTCCTGGACAAATTATTATAATTTAGAAAGAGTTCACATTTTAGTATGGACAAAATCTACTTTGTAAGCAGCACAGCTTTGACCCAGAACCCTACATTACTTGCGGTATAATGTTAATATATGGGAAAGCATCGAAATTCAACCGAGTTTTTTAAAGTTCTAATGCAAGTTTTTGAAACTTTTTTGAACTAAATGGATAGAAGATTATTTGTACATTTCACATTCAGGACTTTATATTATTTATTTCAGTATCTTTTCTAAAATACTTTGTTAATTTTTTAGCTCATTTAGAGCAAGGGTGACACAATTGCTTGCTTATAGCGTTTTTTGGCGAATAGTGGAATATTTAATATCAGGGCATCTTTTATTATAACCGTATTGGTTTCTTTGATTTTTGTGCTTCTTTCGTGTTTATCAAATGAAAAGTAATGACAAAGATTTCGGAATTTTGTTTTAAATAATCGTGTTTGGTAAATTTTATATTATTACTAGCTGACCCGGCAAACGTTGTTTTGCCTTATAAATTATTTTTAGTGAATATTTTGGTAGTCAAATAAAAAACAACTCATTGTAAGTGTGTGGGGAGGTGGTATATGACTGAAAAAGGAATCGAGCGCTGTGAACGATGACGGCCTATAAAAGTAACAAAACACCAAACATTCATTTTTTGAATTATTTGTACTTTTATAATTTTAACTAATAAATTTCAAATTACATCTCTATCACAAATTATGAGAATTAAAAAATAACATTATCAGTCTCTTAGTGCAATGGAGTGTACGATATTTTTAGTGAGTCCATCTTTAGCCAACACAAACAAACTAGATGGTTTATCCATACCAGAACATGCCACGTATAATGGTTCGTGTGGAAAACACGGTGTGCCCAAATCTTAGCCATAAGCAGACTTCGTTTGATCTTGAGACTTACTGACTGTCATTGCGAATGCCAATCTAATTGGAAATTGAATCCGTTTGAACTCAATTGGCACATCTGTGGGAATAATAGGGAATCGCGGTTGTTATACATCTTATTCTTGGAACTTGCCATTCAAAATGCTAGCTTCGACAACGTTTTCAATCAATTTTTTCATGTCTAATCACGTGCCATTGCACAGCCGTGGTGGGTTCAAATTACGAAGCAAAATAACCGGAGATCCAACCTTCAGTTGTAAATGGTGCGGTGGCATGCCTGGCAAATCTAATGAGCTCAAAAACTCTGTTGGATAATTTACATCTTTGTTGGTATCACAAACTGCATCGATAGATTTGTTGACATCAAGTCCCCAAGCAACAACTGTTTCCTACTGAATATACACACAAAATTTCAAAAGAATCGGTCTGGCCGTTTCACTTATTTAAAATAATGATAACGAAGTAAAAAATATTAAGTTTTTCGCAAATATTTTAGATATTTTTGTTTTATAAACCGGGAAATATATGAATTTTTAAATTAAAGATATGTCCAAAAAATGGGGAAAAAAAAAAAAAAAGAATTTCACTCGCCAAATTTGGTGATTTTTGATTTGCTATAGACACCTATTTTGCTATTGTAACCCATGAGCAGGGAGCTCGTGACACGTGTTGAAAACTATCAATTTATATGAGATCACTTAATTAACTGAACGTGAGAACATATCTTGAACAAAATAGGAATAAATAATTATAGCCCTGCAAATTGATGATACATAAATAAATTTTGAAGGAATAATTCTTTAAACATTAGTACTTTTCGAAATATCATAAAACTCTTTTACATGGAATAAAGCTCAACAGAAATGTATTATTTACAACTTCCCTAAATGACAGTGATGTATTTATCTTCCTACAATTTTTCTCTGGGTCTGGGTTTTCTTTTTTCTCTGAGGGATTAGTATTTTTCTGGCGCGAAATCGATTTTCGACGCCAAGCGAAACAACAGACAGGGGTTTTAAGGTTTTTAATTAATATCTTCTCAACTAATTGCAATATCGGAATGAAAAATAGTTAACGTCCTATTCTCAGACCTACTGCATATACGCACGAAATTTCATAAGATTCGGTCTAGCCGTTTCGGAGGAGTTTGGTTACAAACACTGTGACAGGAGAATTTTATATATTAGAAGAATATAATTAGATACACTGCATGTACTTATTTCTACATATAAAACTTCATTATACTTATCGTATTACATTTTTTCCCCATTTAGTTGAAGAAAAATAATTATAAATATGTTAAAAATACTTTTTATTTGCATTTTGTTAATTTTTGGCTATTTTAAGATTAATGAGCTTTTAATTTCTGTATTGTATACGATTATTAAACCCTAATAGCATTGTTATCGTGAAAAGTATGGATAAAAATACACAGAAAATGCATTTAAGCGAAATCATTAGTGTGAAATTGCGTTGCACAAGTACCGCGTTGCAGGAGGCTTACCTGTATTTATATTTTTATATTCTTACTCTACTGTTGGACTAGCTAGTGTATTTAACAGCTAAATTATTCATCCACACTAAATCTAAATTTTTTCTTGTGCTTAAAAAACTAATGTTTGAAAATTTTTCATTATTTCAATTTTGTTTAATTTTATGCTAATAAAGATTCATTATGTTAATTACGATTAGCAATAATTTTTTATAGTTATTTAATCAGTATACTGAATCTATAATATGTATATTGCATTTTATGAATTATATATATCATAGAAAAATAACTATATTATATGTATATTAATATCTTAATTTATATGATTTGTAGATCATGTCTAGTGATTATATGGAATTTGAAACATCAAAGGCTATATAGATATGATGAAAAATTAACGTGCAATGGGAACAAATTTCCCTATCCATTTGCTCAGAGGGCAATAAAACATGTTACTGGTGTATAATAAAAAGTTGTTGTGATTCCAATCACTTTTGAAGACATTTATATGTACCCTGTGGAAAAAGAATGTACATACATATACATGGGGAAAAAAAGAGGAATTACAAAAGTTTCTGATGCATTGAATTATGTATTATGTAGGAAAGTAAACCCCCTTTCAGTATATAGAAATAATGTGTTTCAAACATTTTTATTTTAATTAGTAAAGTACAGGCTAGTCAACCTCTGAATATCAATATCTTTAATGCTGGATTTCATCTCCCGTCAATGGTCATTATACATGCATGACTAGGCATACATTGTTTTTTCAAATGAACAAAATGAAACGATGACTTATCTTTATTCCTGAATTTACGTAGTAGGAATTTCAATATTTTATGAGATTCTTTGTTTTTAATAATTTTGAGAGTAGCTGTATATTTTAAAAATAATCTCAACATGTTCGTTACCTTTCTTATAATAGGGCATTTAAACTCTTGCTGTTCTTTGAAACTGTCCAGTTATACTTGTTTGGATTCATCTGTTATGTTTAATCCGGCATAACTCGCGTGAATAAAACGACCTAAGGTTCTCGCGCAGGGTGTGTCATACCCATGGTTGTTTACATTGTGTTTTTACCGTAAAATTTGTATACAAAGGTTAAAAAGGAAGAAAAGTAGGAAATAAAACATGATTATTACATTTTTCACACGTAAATTTAGTTTTTCTGTTCTTTTTATAAGGGCATTCAGTGCATTGTTTATACACTCCTAAAAATTGCATCGTGACTAAGAGCGATGTTTTCACCGGATCTTAATTTTTTTATAATCTGTATCTTTTTCAAACTAAACATATTGGAGTAAAATTTCTCTATTCTTTGAATTTAAAAATTTTGGAATTTCTTTTTTTATTTTCCCTTATTTTGCTCCAGCAATAGTTTTTTTTCCAAAAGTTCATCTGAAAGTGGATGAGATGTGTACCAATTATCTCCTTTAAAATTACGTTCTTTTTAAATGTTTTTGTGTCTCTACATATAAAACATTTATTTTCAACAGTGTCTCCCTTTTCTAAATCTGGATCGATTTTAGTGGAGGAATCATACTTGCTGTTATACTCTTCATCATTTGATTTTTCCTCATCATAACCACAAAGAGAATTTCCTCATCGGAAAATACTGTTGTACTATAACTATTAAATACGGTATCTATTAAATTACTAAAATATCACATTTCTTCATCATAGCTACAATAATACGCCATAGCATAAGTAAGATTTAAAACGTGTTCATGCATTCAGAACTGTAACGGTGATTCACGCGCAGGGTATGACATACCCGAAGAGGGGATATCCAAAAATACATTTAGAATTCGCATACAAGCTAAGGCACGTCAAAGGATATGACCTTAAAGTCAGCTACACGAGAAACTATCCATTTTCCAAAAAAGGTTTAGAAGGAGCGTTGAAAAAAGTTAGACGGTGGGTATGACACACCTTGCGCGAGAAGTGTCGGGTTAAAATTAGTCTTTCAGATTAGGAGAAGTTTGTTCTCATGTTGCAGAATTTGTGACATTTACTGACCGATTTTTCATTGTCAAGTAATAGAATATAATGAAAATTATTGGAATTTCTAAAAACCAATTCCTAATCAATTTTACAATAAATATGTTTTGCCAGAAATTTAAAAAAATTGTATTTAACTTAAGCTTTAAAAAAATTTATTCCTGTATATTGCAATTCCAATATGTACTTTATTTTGTACGTACAAAATTCCCCCACGAGGGGTTGCTAAAAGCGGAAATCACTGCAAAATAGCAAGCTTTGGTGGCGATTATGAGAAGGAGCACCAGCTCTTTCTCATAACCAGAGGGCTGATTCATTGACCTGAGGAATGCCAATATAAAATGAAATCAAATTTCAAAACATTTAAAATAAATTTATTTGGTTATCTTCATTAAAAAATAATACAAAGATAAATACACTGTTAATTACAATAATTTAAGATTATGCAATGTTAATTTGCAACCATTTTGAAAAGTATAATGACATTATTTACGTGTATTGGAATAGTATATTTTTTATTTGTAAGTATGAAATACAAAGTGCTTATTTGACGAGTTTGAATATCCACTTAACAGCAGACCTCCCCTTTTAGTGGCGAATAGTCTTCCGTAACCTTTGCCATTGGAAATTTAAAAAATTGCTTATTTGCCACTATTTTGAGCTACACAATGTTTATTTTCTATTTAAGCTACACATTTTTCTATTTGTAATTGTTTGAATTACATACGGTTCATTTGTAATTTGTTTGAATTACACAGTGCTTATTTTCGCATATACCTTTATTATTACATACCTATACTACTAAAGGATTATTTGCAGATATTTTAATTGAAACATAATGTGGCAATTTTAAAATTAATGACTATATGACTATTCAAATTGTTAATATATTCAATTTTTTGTGTTAATTAAGATCAAAATAATTGTAACTTAACATAAAACGCCAGAAATTCCATTTTATCTTATATTTCGTATAATACTAAGTAAAATTAATATTTAGAACATTTTTTTTACATTTTCAGAATTTAAAATTAAAAAGGATATAAATTTTCCAAAAAGGGGGTTATCCTGTTAAAACGACTCAATTAAAATTCCATTTCAATAAAAATCAGGATATATTACTCATAGAACAAGAACTGATTGAATTATTAACAGATTCTGTGTTAAAATGCAGGCATGAATTAGATGATCTTGAGTTTAGGTTAGAAAATTACACATAATATCTTCAAATTTCAGCAAAAGCTGTAAAAGGTCTTCGGTATAACATATTTGTGTGAAAAGTCTTTAACATCAGTCAGAACAAAAACATAACCCAGAAATAAATTGGATGATTTCCATGAAAAAATACACACACCACGTTTACAGAAAACAGAAGAATAAAACTTTAATTTTTTATCCAAAACAACCTTGGTCTTTGTTATCCAGCTTCAAACTAAACATTTGGTTTCATTCCTAATTCCTTATATTTCTAAAAAAAAATTCTGCACGAAAATTTTTTTAAAAGTAATATTTATAGATAAATATTAATTAGTTAAAAAATTCATAACGCAATTTAAATTTAGAATAAATTGAAAACAAATCGATTGGTATTTTTCACTTTAACAAATATGCACGAATTAAATAAATATACAAATTAACACAAATACTTGGAATACTTTACGATATTAATAAAATTTGAACATATCAAATATTCTGCTCTTTATTACATTTCATGTGTTTATCACATCAGTTCATATAAATAATAGTTGACTATGTACCAGATCAAAATAAATAACTTAGACAAAGGCTTAGTTAAAATTATTATTTCAATTAGTAAATCATCTAAATCACAAAATGTACAACATATTACATTAATTTTTTTTAGCACAACTGATTCCATGTACACTTGAAATTTTAAAATTTGTCTTCAATTGTATTTGGATAGTTTTGTTTTCTATGTTACATGATTACACTATGCAACACAAAAAACAATTTAATTCGTACAACAAATAGTCGTGTAAAATAACAGAAACAGGTTATTTTTTTGAATTAATGTATGCCTAATAAATACAAATATAAGGGATTGTGTAAATAATATAAATAAAATTAGTCGAAAACTATTTCATATTGTTGCAAAAACTATCGCCAAAATTGCTACCAAGGTTACCATAAATAAGAATCGAGCAATGTTTGTAACAAAATACATGGAGTTATTTCGGAAAAGCGCAATAAAATTAGAATAGTATCATTTAAAAACTAATCTGTAATGAAATGCTTACTATAAATCGCAGATTTAGGATTTGCTTTCCAATTTTTTCGTTGCAAAGCAGCCTCCCATTGCAGCCTTCTAGATGGACTTGCAGGAAAGTGGTACATTTTAACTGTAGATATCAAATTTGTGCCGCTTTCAGGCTGCATCCAAAGGCGGAACAGACAGTTTCCAGGTTGCTGTTTCTTGGGCCGCTCATTTGAAATTGATAAAAAGTTTTTCTAGCGAAATTAAAACTGCTTCCGCCCACAAACGTATGCAAACCAAGGTTATTTTGCTGAAACCGGAAGAAGATGAGGGTTCCAATGACTGCAGAGCCATCATAGTAAGCTTTACGATAGAACTTGTCCATAATCAATGCAGATTGTTAATCCAAAAGTTCTTGCTGTTTCCTTCGTGTAAAATGTTTATAGAAACAATTTTCTTTAATGTTTATGTTTTGCGAAGTAAATTAAACTTTAATGTTTAAAGAAAACTTCCCGCTTCAAATTTTTCGTAAACTTCTATTTCCTAACTAAAAAGCATCTCTCGTATTCTCGAAATGATTAAGTACTTTACTGAATTTTGTGTTCAATTGTATTTATTTATAGTGTGTTGATTTATTGTATAACATCGCGATTTTGAAATAAACACTACAACAGAATTATATTTTGACTATATTATTTTCAACTTTTCTTTATTTTTTTAGCTTAAAGTTTTCAAAAAACTAATAATAAAAAAGAAGGGTGACTTAAGAGAGTTATGTGTAGCTCTTGAGTGTCACTGAAGGGGGGGGGGGTTGCGTACCCCTGTCCACCTCACGGAGGATCATCCTCCATTGTAGAAAATATAAAACTATTAATACTCATTGCTCAAATTGTAAAACTGTAATTTACCTGTATTACGTAGTTCTATTTTTTTTAAATGCATTGTAAGAAGGTAAACAATACATTTAGTTTTCACCAAATTTGTAATCCATCGTCACGTTTAACCATTTTTACACGTTCAAAGTCTCACCACCATCATACATGTAAATTTGTCCAAAGTGTGGCCATGCTTCATTCGGTTCATTCTTGCTTTTATTAATTATACCTTATGCAGAAATAAATTTATTGCAGCATCATAAAACACTTTTCTTTATGTATATAAATATAAAAAAAATTATGCACGAGTAAACATCAAAAATTTGTAAAATAATTTAAAAAAATAAATATATTGAAGACCTATTATACTAACAGGGAATTTTTGGAATTTAGAATGTGAAAATGATCCAAAATGGTTTTAAGTAATCCTTCCTTTCTTCTTGAAAAACTATTTATATATATATAAAAAAATGTTTTAGTCAGCGTTAGGCTTAGAGTTGTTCATAGATCACAGTCAACTTAAAACAACAACAACAATAGTATTATATGTATTAAGATTTATTAGTGTATCAAAAAAGATAAAAACATGATTAAAAATTAATTGGTTGATATATATGTATTTCAGGATTTAAAACAAACATAAACATTATCATGTTATATGTGTGTAATCAGAGTATAAGTTTTCATAAAAAAAAAGTCCGTATTAATAGACAATCTTTTAATTACACCGAACAACAAAATTAAAGTTTTGGAGGTGTACAAAAGAGGCTTTCAGTGGTTTTTATATTATTTAGTGTGCTGATTTCGAAAATGAACTACATTTTTTCCCATCACATCAAGGTTTTTTTGTAAAATCAATATTTTTGCTAAAACTCTATTTGAAAAAGAATTCTTTCGAACAATTCAGCCTGGGCAATTTGGCAACAGTGGTTTTTATCCAATTAAATATATGTAAATATTGGTTCTTGATGAGGCAAATCAATTTCTCAGCAATTAGATGAAAAGTGTGTGAGTGAGTGAATATTAACGTCGCACTGTTCAGCTACACGAGAGATTTTGGCGATGGACCTCGAAATTTTGAACCATGGTCAAGTGACGAGGATGATACCTGAGCTGGCACCCCTTCTCCTAACTATCACACCACACATAGTGGAGAACGTTTGAGCTCTCGACCTATTTAACATGCATCGCTCCCCTACAAGGAGGGTCTTCAGCGGCACCAGTCTTGAACTCATAACGTGCCTGCCATGAGTCCGGTACCTTGGCCACTAGCAATTAGATGAAAACCATTGTTTCTAGATCTCACAGGATGTCTCTGATCATGAGAAAAACAAGAAATTCACTTGAGGTTTAAACATTTTACATCCAATTATGGTGTAGTTTCTAAAAGAAAATCACCAGCATACTATTTTAATTTGTTTTTATTAAAGTAATTACATAAAATATATAGACGAGTTTCGAAATTAATGATTTTTAATTTCCGCATATTCGGTCGTAGGGCGGAAGAACAAAAGTAAATTGCTCTTGCTCTCTAAAATAAATTTGATATGGTATTTCGGGTATTTTATTTTTGATGTGTTTTTATTTTTTACTGGTTTATTATTTTATTACAATTTTGATTGTAAGCACCTTTCCAGTTTTCTTATCTTCAATGAGGAACGGGGCCCCCCTAGAACCCTGGGGCCCTGGACTGCAGCCCATTTAGCCCATACGTAAATCCGGCCTTGTCTATAACTGTCCCCAAATTCTGAAAGAAAAAAAAACCTAAATCAACTGATTTTAGCCCAATAGGACATATTTCGTGAGTATTTTAATTTCAAGTTAAAAACCTCCAGCTCATCTGCATCTATCACCGATTTTTAATTGTGTCTCTGCATAATGTTTCGAATCTACGTCATTCTTAAGATGCACTTTCATATTCATTTTCAGAATGAATTTTTGAACTTTCGTTGATAAGCTTGATGATTTAATACAGGCTCAAATTTAATCTCCTGGTAAATCCCTCTGGATTACGGGGAGATTTTGTCAGAAATCACCAGCCAATAAAAAACTCACATTCCTCCCATATAATATCTCCACTAGCTCGTAAATCCTAAAGAGTCCGATTTAACGCTTCTATCTTGTGAAACGTACTTTGTCGAAGCTTCCGGCCTCGAGAACTATTTTTGCTGAAATTGCGGATGAGAGTGAATCTGCATGTGCAATATTTAAAAGGTAATTTTAAAACGGAATGCGCAGTATGGACCACTGGTCAGTAGTGTCACGGTTATACCGGAAAAAGCCACGGCAACTACTATATTCTGTTTTTTTTTCTGACGAACTTTAATAATAAGTTTAGCAAAAGCGTTTTTCTGGTTCTTTCAGGGGTATCGAGAAATAAGAGTGCACCCCTGCTGGATTCCATTTTATGTAGCACTTAATGGAAGATATGACTTTGTTCTGGAAATAATTGAGGAATTAATTCTGGTACTTGATGTTGAATGCTGTAAAATTGTAGCAATTCTCGTCTAATTCTCGAGCTATTTCATTATCGAAGTCTTTACCGTTGACTCGTTACAGACTAATCATTCCAAGATCATTTAGCTTCTTCCCAACCATTGTGAAAACCTTATTTTCAATTATTGCTATCGTTTATTTGTAGATGTGTCCATTAAAAGTCATATCTGCACGTACTTTCTGCAGTCGTCGCAAAATATCTTCGCCATGTACTCTTTGTTTTTATTCCAAAGGGTTTAAGGATTAGAAAAACCGCAAGTTATAAGTATTGCGTAAAAGTTCTCTAAATTTATTCGGCGATTGACACTGTATGGCTTCCTCCATAGTAATATCTAGTATATATATATATATTCATAGTAATATCTCCATATAAAATATCTAGGTTCAGTATAAGTGAAAGATTCTGCGCAAAATATAACCTTATATTGGATTTAGTTTAAAAAAAATTTAAAGTATTAAATGTTCGAGATAAATCGAAACTTTTTTATGAAACACAATTATATTACCATAGAACTTTCAATATCACGCAATTTTCTAAAACTTTACGTCGTTTCTCTCTTTAAAAAGTGAGAGAATATTTTCATTATAATTTCAGGGATTATCGGAATAGAGAATTGCTTAGGTAACTTGACGATAATTCTCAGAGGTTTGAGTTTGACATTTAATAAACGTCACGTAATAAACGCTTGACATTTAATAAAAAACCGTTTAAAAATATTTTTTGTTAAGATGTTAAATTACACTATGTTTCGGTTATTTGTTACAAATGTGAGAAAATGTTTATTCAAATTTTCGGTATTGACCAAAAGCATAATCTTGCGCCAACTTGACGGGTGTAAGCAACGCCCCACAGTTTTGTCAGTGTAGTTCCCATTCCCCTAGGAATACGGGAATAAAATATAGCTTAGTTACTCGCCGATAATGTAGCTTTCCTTTGGTGAAATAATTTTTAAAATCGGTCCAGCCGTTTCAGAGATTAGCCGGAACAAACAGACAGACAAAAATTTTAAAAATTTATTTTTTGATATAAGTACCGTATGTACTTTTAAATGCCATTTAGTAAAAAGCTGTTAATTTGAAATTCCATTCTCGCTCACTCTTCTCTCTATCTCATTCTCTGAATGGAATTCATTCTTGAATTCCATTCTTTGAAACTGAATCTCGCATTCCGTGCTTCGACTCCGACGAAGCAGGTCACCCCGTTAGTCGTTCTTCCACCTTCCAAGCAACTCTCTCAAGCAAGCGCTTATGCCGGCCGCGCCGTAGCGCTCAGTGTTGGATACAGATCCTAGTTATTTTCTCATAAGTTCTTTTATATTAAAATTTTTTATTGATATCTCCAAGTATTATTAAATTATCTCAATAATTTTATTTTATTATACTTATTTTTAAATGGTACTAATGTTCAAAACTCTTAATATCTTAATGCAGTGCTGGGTTAAGATTAAAATATGCTTAGAGCAGAAAATAAGGTACACATTATGAAGTTTTCTTATGTATAGACTCATAGATTAACCAGTTCAGGGTGCTTAAGTCCAGAAAAGGCTCATTCAATTTATAGTACCAGAGTGGCGAATCGCATCGGCCCAAAATACCGAAATACTGATGCATCGCAGATGCAAGAGAATTGTTTACGAGCAATTTACCTCCAAGGAACAAAAACGTATACTACACCTGTTAGGCTGAATTAATTGATTCTGTTACTACCCATGGTGCTTCGAAGAGTGGGAATATTTTTCAGATGATTTTAGAACTGTTAGGCGAAGGACAATCAATAGCGAATTCCTTGATCCTGTTACTACACATGTTTGGAAAAGCAGGAATATCTTTCAGACGATTTTGGAACTGTTAGGCGAAGGACCATCTGTAGTAAATTCCTCAATTCTGTTACTACATGTGTTTGGAAGAGCAGAATGATTCAGACAATTTTGGAACTATAAGGTGGAGGACCATCTATAGTGAGTTCCCCAATTCTCTTGCTACACGTGTTTGGAAGTGTGGCAACATCCTTCAGACGATTTTGGAATTTTTAGGCGAATGACCGTCTATAGACCACATATCTCTACATGCTACCGACTCTAAAGATGGTATCCACAACATGCCTTAGCCCTGCCGGCATTTTCACCAGACTGGTCACCGATCGAGAATGTATAAGATGCTATAAAATAATAACTCCCCACTACAATGATAGAGTAGGACTTATAGAAATCACGTGTATACTCAAGCTGCATAAGATGGATTGTTAGTTGTATAAATGAAATGCTTGTGTGTCAACTAAGTTGCGCGAAATCGAAGATAAGTATCTTTTCTCATAATTCAGATGTAACCTATTGTGCTTTGTGAATGCAAATATTAATGTATGTAATTAATATTTAAATATTCCAGATAAAGGGAAAGAGCAAACAATTGCATAAGCTCATCATCAACCTGTAAAATGTAAATTAAGTAATTTTTAAATATATTGCTTTTTTTGTTTTAAATTAACGCTTTTGGGAACATTATTTGTGTTTACAAATAATGCTAAAATCACTAACTGAACAAAAGCTAGGATCTCAAACTGAAAAGTGAAACCAATTGCAAGAATTTTGAATTTGAATGAAGAAATACTCACTCATACTCGCTTAAGTTCATCTAAATGTTTATTTCTTAGAAAACCACTCAAAATCAAACATTTTCCAAACAAATGCAATTTTTCTTTTCTTCGATTCGTTTGTGTCTCGGTATCGCTCGTAGTCTTATAAAACGGATTCTTATTTTCTGAATCCGATGTAGTTTAGAAAAGAAGCTTATACTTTCTTTGCAATCATATGTCTCTGCTGCCATCACTTTGTTTGTAAATTTTTTTCCCCACACGTAATATAGTGCGAAAGGCACAAAAAGGCAAATAATTAGCATGCTTACATTTTTACTTATGATTATAGAAATTTTTATAAATATTTTTGCTCTTAAATTTAAATTTCATCTTGAATATTAAAAAAGAAGATTCCGTTGGAATGATTAAGATTTTAACACGCCTCGGTTCCTTTTTAAAACAATAAATTTAAATAAAATAAGTTTCATTCAAAATTTTGCTAAGAACAGTTTTAGGCAATTCAGAATATATATATAAACTAACGTAAAAAATCCCAACACCAAGGAAGATTTTTGTTAAATAAACGAAATTTGACAGGCGTGTTTATACATTTGAAAGATGACATCGATTCAAATTTCGTGATTCAGAGTGGCGTTAATAGCTCAGAACTTGCAAATCAGATTTTCTGTAAAGTTCGGGAGTGTTACTTAAATGTGAAATTTGGCGCGCTTTAATGTCAGTTTGTTGACACGTTACCTTGGCTTACGAGATCACCAGATCTGTAAGACCCTCGTATATATATATATAACCTAGCAGAGATATATTTATGTCCTAAATACTCTGTACGTATAAAGTAAGAAAATAGTATTTATATATATTATTCGTAGACATTTTTTTTAAATTAACTGTCTCAAAGTTTCATTAGTCAATATTCAAAAACATTACATTTCCGAGAAAAAATTTCCTTAAATATTAAAAATATTTAAATTCTATTGTAAGTATCTGGTGAACCAAAATTTACAAATTTAACTTTAAAAGGTTTAAATAGGGTTATTGTTTTATTACCTGAAACTTTTTCGGCAGAAAGTTTTTTACAAATAAAAAACATTCTTTTGTGTAGAATGGCTTAAAACGCCATGCTTTGTATCCAGTTTATATAAGTTTTCCTTTTCCTTAGAATTTATAACGCTATAGTATTTCGGCTTTAAATTTTGGATAACAAACGCTGCCAGTTCAAGTCATTACTTGACCCTAATTCAAAATGCCATACTCCGTTACCAAAAAGCCTTCCTGTTTTTTCTGAGTTTTGATGCTGTCAATTAAACTTCATTGATGCAAAATGATTTTTTCACACCGTCATCTGTTTCAGTAACATCGAAAATTTCTGCATTACTTTTCCATCTTTAGTCTTTAA
>BMAO01025869.1:0-54824 GCA_019973975.1 Trichonephila clavata | reverse complement strand
TCTTCAGTGGTACTAGGGCTCGATCTCAGGACACATTGGTCACGAGTTCGCGACCACAACCACTGGGCTACCATGGCAATTTTGAACGTTAATCAAAGATATTTCTACTTTTCTCATCGAAACTACAGTAATATATCGATTTGATTAATTTAAAGTGTATCTGGGGAAAAAATATGAAGGTTTATTCTGCAAATATTTTATGTCTATTTTAATGATTTACGTGTGGATTTTCATATCTATAAGAAATTTTCCCATGTATATCGGAGGAAATATGCAAGACCGAAAAACTTCATTACTTAACTTTTTCAAATGCATTTCATTTCGTCCATATCAAAAACACCACCCTAGATTTGATGAGAAAAATAGAAATTCGACAGGACTATCATTCTTCTTTTATTGACACAACAACCCTGGATGGGGCTCAATGCATTCTCAAGAACCCTCTTCCATTCCGATCTCCGCTTAGCAACAGTTCTACAATTAGTCAATCTTTAAATTTTAAAATCATCCTACAATAAGCCCATCTCAATTTGGGCCTACCCAGTAGCGTAACGTACACCCCCGCATTGCGAGAGGCCAAGGGACTCTAGGGAGGACAAAGTTTGGCTGATACTAAGTACGTATTTGGCTTGGGGCTCAAAACCTGAGTTTGCAGGGGGCCCTAATATTCTCCGTTACGTAAATGGGCCTACCCCTAGTACTAGTTCAACTAGTTAAATTCTGAGCGTCAATGATGAGGGGTCCATACAGCAGAAGTCGCCCGCAAATCTCAAACGACCCATCTTGATGGATTTAATGACATCAGCCTCTTTAAACAGCTTATATAATGGACTATTATTAAAAAATTTAAAAAATTTCAGATTATTTTGTCATTAGTTTATCTGGTCTCGTAAAAGCTCGATCACAGACAATTTTTAAAATTTTAGATATATAAAAATATGTCTTTTATAAATTTAAAACTTAAGAACATTCAAGTGAATTTAGGCCCCTCCCCCAGTTTTTTAATACAAATATTGTTAAAGTTTTTTTTTTTTCAAATTAATTTCTGAAATGCATTTAATTCTTTTTAAAAAGATACCATGTTAAATTAATGAAAATATGATACACATATTTTTTTAAAAATCGGTAACAGAATTCAAGTTAATTTCATAACAGTCAAAGGGGTGGACCTAACCTCATTAAAACCTGTCACTTAAAAAGATCACCTTCAATAATTAAAAGAACCAAATTTGCATACTACACAAATTACTAATCCCCAATGCTCTAATTTTTTGTTATATATATATATATACATACATATATATAGTTAATCAATTAAATCCTGAATCGGAGCAAAGGATAAAATAATTAGGTGCCAATATATGCATGACACGCGTAACTTATTCAATTGACGAGTTATACACTCGACCATTAATAAATTAATAAAATAAATAAATAAAACATTCCATCAGTCCGCTTTCATTTATACCGTGAAATAATTACCATTCGAGGCACCTGTTTCAAACTATTATATGCAAAAATAAATAATAGCAGCAAAATAATAGCCTTAATCCAACGCCTAGGGGAGAGACCCAAGATGAAAAGCCATTACGTTAGATTTCTAAAGGAGTGGCAGGCTGAAAAGAAAACGCACCCTAGCATGCAAAGGAAAAGAGAGCACATGCTCTTTTAGCACTCATGTCAGATATTCCAAGAGGAAGAAAAAGATGGAAAAAGAAAAATTACCTTCTGCTCGGACTCGACTAAATCTTGTTTCCCTGCACTTACAAGGTTGACCCCTTTACCATTTATGGTGTGGTGGAATGAAAAGCAATCGACCCCGATAGATGCAAACTTCCGCAATAACAAGAATCGTATTGCCCGGACATGGAGTAAAATTTTAGTTTCAAGTTCGAAGGAATAAGCAAATTAAAATATGACGTAATAATATTCGGGTTGTGCAATTAATCAACATCAGTTTTGAATGTATGCAAATTCACGTGTTGATCGATAGAAAACGAAGAGGTACAGAATAGTATAGTATACTATTGATTTTTATTTCCACGCGATAAAAATGAGAAATATATATTTATCTTCATTACATATTTATAATCATTTATATAAAATTGGTAAATAGTCCTTCAAATAATTTGTTATAAATGTTAAATTAATTTAAAATCATCAAAATTTTATATTAGGAAATTACCTTAGTCCATTTTAAGGTTAAAACAAATTAATAGATATACTTCAAAATGTAGAAATGTCACACACAATGAGAATTAGAAAGGCAGGAAAAAAACCTAATTAAAATACGTAACACAAAGGTTGAGAATAACAGAGTTTTAATTTCTAATTTTACTATTTAATCCAACAAATATGTCTGGCAAGAAAAAAAAAAAAGGTACAATCAATCTCTACTAAATTAATTCTCAACATAATAATGGAATTTTAATAATACCTAAATGAAAACTGTACTCAAAAAAATGTCATGGTTTCAGTGTAGTCTGCCTGCTCAAAGATTTTTTTTTTTCCCCTCGAGGAAAATTTCCTCGTAACATGCTGTTTTTATTACTTGTTTTGTTGAAATAATACACTCGTCTATGTCTTCCAAAATTTGTAACCCTTTTTCAATTGAACTGAGGCCTTCTGTCAAGTTTCCAACCGACTGGGTCTAAACGACTCGACTTCTTCAATGTCTTGATCCTGCATTTCAATGAATTTTCATCGTCAGCTCCTGATTATGGGAATCCAGCAGTTCTTGAACGTCATTACTATTCTTAATTTATTCGTCTGGCAAGATCCGCAACTTCTACAATCACATTTCCAATTTCAGCAAGCGGGGAGAGAATAATACATTTGAGTAGCGCTCAAACAAAAGACGAATCAACGAAATTCGCCTAAGTCGAGGTATTACTGTTCATTATTTAAAAATATGAATTTTAATCTTTTTCCTAAAGAAAAAAACGCTTCACTATATCTCTCCTACTATTTATAAACATGCTACTTATCTTAAAAATATTAACACAAGTACTTTTTTTTATAATTAATCTTACAATTAAGATGCATAAAATATTTTAAACGGAAATCGCTGAAAGTCAATTTATGAAAAGATATAATACAATAATAAAAAAAAACTGTTTTTCTGGTGTACAACTATGGTAGAACGGTCATTGGGGTACATGACCTCTGATGAGGTCTTCATCCCTTCTCTTGAATTTGAGGGAGCATTAAAAATTACACTTGCCATGTTTAATGGAGGTGTACAACTAAATTTTCAAGAAGTGTTTGAAATTAGTAACAGTTTCCAGAATTCATTAATTCAAAGGATCAATTGAAGAAACTTATACCTCGAAGAAAGAAAAAAACTTAACTAAACGTCAAATTATTCCCAAATGCAGTGTATAAAACCTTGAAGAGTGACTCACAAGCTAAGGGGGATTGATTTTTGAGATTCAACAATACTGCAGAATTACGATCCATCCCGAATAGTGTATATGCTCTCGTTTTTCTCAAGATCTATTCGTTTTGAATTATCATCGTTCTAGAACACGAGTAAAAACATTAGAGTTAGTATTAAACTGTAAAAGCTTTCATATCAAGCAGTGTATAAAAGTGAAATAGTAATTTCATTCCGTACAACTTTTTTTTTATTGGAATCTCTTTCACTCCATAGAATGCGTTCCTACTGTTTTTATCTCTAATTTTTTTTTTTCAAGCATCACACATTTTTGTTATAATATTTTTCCTACTAAATATACTAACCTGCATTGATTATAATATTTTATTTTTCCAAAAAAAAGTCACTAATCCACTTTTTTTTACTTGAGCTTTTGCAATAACAAATAATTTCCATGCATACAATCTCCATAAAATATAAACTTCCTTTTAAATTTAAAAGTTCATTTTTTTTTTTCGAAAAAGGAGCATAATTTGGAGGTTTTTTTGTTGTAAGTACCACTGTGAATTTAGCATCTCAGCTTCATTATATAATTCTGTGCGTCTTCTTTTTTTGTTTTTTTTAAAAAAATAAAGTACACCGTGTTTAAATATTGCCAATATATTTCTTAATTATTCCATTAGAAATCATGATTTGACACAATTACATAAATTATAATTACTGAAATAATAAACAATGCTTA
Source organism: Trichonephila clavata (assembly GCA_019973975.1). Taxonomy (NCBI): domain Eukaryota; kingdom Metazoa; phylum Arthropoda; class Arachnida; order Araneae; family Nephilidae; genus Trichonephila; species Trichonephila clavata. The sequence goes on along the minus strand of BMAO01025869.1, from coordinate 50,706 downwards.
TTAAGTTTGATTAACTTTTCATCGTGCGTATACGCCTGCAAAACAGATTACTTACTGGCAACACGCCTTTTGATATAATTAACTATTTTTAATTCATGAGCAATTATCTTAATGTGGATCCCGCGCCTCTCAATTCTAATTCTATTAATACGTTTACAAGTTTTCACGCGTCAAATTCCTTTGATATATCAAATATATATATATATATATACAACCCTCCTCTAAAATCCCAGGCAAAATTAGTGTGTTGCAAATCCCCGATATTTTACCCAACTTTTTTTTTTTTAAATCTCGAACTCGCTACTCTATCATCCAACTGTAAAAAGCATAATTTATTTTTATAACTTGGCTTAAAGGATTAAGCAGCATTTGATTTAGAAGAGAAATATATGAGAGCTTCTTCCTCGCTCTAATAATTTGTATTTCTAAAATTTAATTGGAGGAAGAAAAGAGCACATTTTCAGAAAATTTATTCCCTTCTAAGACTTTTTCGCGTAATGTTAAAGAATAGGACCCAAACTGGAGGCATTCATATAAAAAATATTTAAAATTTTATTTTATATTCTGATTTTACAGTCGGAAAATGAAGAGCTTTTTCTATTATACTACACATTTCTGCTTGAATCAATTATTTCTTACAGAGGTTCAATATTTCCTTTCATACTGCAATGCTAAGCAGTTTTTCCTCTCTACACATGTTTAAGGGTAAAATTTTGCGTGCTCATTGAATATTTCTAAATTTGGAAGATCGTCAGACATCGGCTGTGTAAATGGCACAACTTCACGAACTTATATATAGATTAAAGCCTTTTTCCCGTCAGATACAGTGTTCAGAGTTTGGTTCAGGCTCTGAGACATAAGCTGAAGACAGCTTTAATCTATATTTATAATAAATGTTTACCTAAAAAAATATTTGACGGGCTCTGAATTGAAATATGTCTAAAACTAAAAGCAAATTATTATTTATAGATCTAGAAATTCAAAATCAAATGGATGTGAGGACTCTTCAACTGGAGCCTATCCTAACTTCCATACTACATAAAATAGACTTAGAAGATCAGTTCGATTTAATTTGTAGTAACATTCAATAATCCATATAATTTGTGTTGGTATTAGAACCAAAGCGTGACTGGTAGATTGGTTTTATTGTTGCACTTGGTCAAGCTTAGCCCAAACCATGACTGGACTAGTACACCATCAGCCACGATGCTCACTTATAAATGAACAGAGTTCAAGGGGCCTTGAAACATCCACGTTAGGTTATTTTGCAAATAAATCGATTTAGAATTAATATCTTCCAAGACCTTAAGTTTTTTTAAACTAATATTAAAGCACAGATGATTTTTAAGACTTCATTAAAAAGATTTGTAAGCCAGTTAACAATGCCAATATAAACACGCTTCTATTTTTCTCCCGTAACTTTGTTATATCATTAATAAATCGGATGTCGGAAATCAAATTCTCTTTAATCAACGAATGAATTTGACAAGAATAAATTTTGGGACAGTTTCGAAAGAAATGGAAGCACGCGTTGCACAACCGGAAATTACTGTGTGGGCAGAGAACGAAATGAAATGGGTTTGACCTGGATCTTATCTTCGTCCTTCTCTGTATTGGCACATGAGTCACCAATCACGAACAGGACTTCAGGATTCTTTCTTTAGAAAATCTTTTTCCAAAGAAAAAAATAGTTAACTGCATTGCTATATTTTAAAAAAATATGTGTATCAGTATATTTTTATCTGCTTTAAGAAAATTTGTTTTGCAATGTATCACAGCTGTTTCGGACACCGCAATGATGATAATCTGTAATCATAATACACTAGTTACGTAATGTGAAATTTCAAATTATATAATTTAGAATAAAAATCATAATCAAATGAAATATATAGCATATCAGGCAATGGAGGGCGCACTAACAAGATAATAAAAACACAAGACAACACAAATTAATTCACTTTATTATTGATTTAATGTCATGCAAATCGATAAGAGCATTACAACAATAACAAAACAAGTACTTCTATGTGCGACCGAACACACATACTTGATACATCATCACTACGAGAACCGGAAACCAGCCGTGTTCCCGACATTTTCCAGTTGAAGAATGCCCAAACAGTCTTAATTGAGCTCAACACACACTATATATATATATTCCAGGCACTTAAAAATCAAGTACCGATTTCATAGGTATGCATTGTGCGTCTGGGTTTTCTTGAGATACATTTTTTTTAAGTATTTAGATTTTTAAAATAAAATTTGCAATGCAATCTTGATAATGCCTTTATTTATAATTAAATGTTAGAAAAATATTTTTAATTAATAACAACTTTAAAAAATATACACAAGATTCGCTAAAAAGTTTCTTTTCTTCACTTCTTTCATATTTAAAAAAATATATATTGTGTTGTTTGTTGTTGCTTATGCCACCTGTCTGACGTAGTCAGATCGAGGCCTACGAAATTCATCATGGCAACGGGCTAGACTGGAGCTGACAGATTAAAAATAAAACAGAAAAATTACACAAAATTTTCCCAATGAGATGAGACGCATTTTTAGAACTCACACAAATGGTAATCTTTTTCTTTTTAAATAAAATACGATTTTATATTGTAATTGAAGCAAACTTTTAAAGTGTTTTTCAAAAAAACTACAGCGACGCCAAATTTTTCTTAAACTTTAAATACATAATCGAGATTGCATTGAATGCTGAAAACATATGTAAAAATTAAAAAGCAATATAAAAAATGATTCCTCAGAAATTGGAACCTTGCATCCAAGAAAATAGTCGTCGATTGATTACTAAAGACATGTTTTCTGAAAGGACTAGGAAAATCCGAACATGAAATTGAATGCTATATTTGACAGCAAAACCATTATAGGTCGATCTTAAAATATACGTTCTTCTGATTTATAAATGCATCTCCAAATTATTTACATCAACTTGAGAGAAAATCTACGGGCATTTCTATTGGCAACATCCCTTAATGGGAATGGAAGTATTAGATGATCCCGTAATTGATTTTCAATTCAGTTAATAACTTGGCACTTGGAATGTTAAGGCTCAGCTGATTGGCACATAAAATTGTATAGATGAATGCGTTTATTACACGATTTCGCAAAAGGGCACGAGTCACTTTTGCTACAATATTTAACAAAATAAATATATATATATATTAACTGAAACTGAACAGGTCTTTTCATGTAATTTTTTCAAACTTCTTACAAGAATCGATGAATTACATAAAATGTTTGACAAAAAATAGTTATTTAAAAAATAATGTATTGTGTCAATACACAGAATTTTTCTGGTTTTTTTTTAATACCTATTTATAATATGATAAAGAAAATAAAACATCATTTTTGTTCTAATGAAGAATTCATATTAAGAATTCAACATATTTAAAGAATATATCAAATTTTGATAGAGTTGTACACACTAAAATATAATCTTTAAATATAATTAATATCATTAATAATGTGTAAAATATCATCTAGCATTATTTTGAATAATTTGAATCCTTAAGGAAAGTAAAATTATAAAACATCTTTTAATAGTAAGCTTTATATTCATATGTCACACCGTCAGGGATTGGTATTCAAAGAGAATGAATTATATGTTTGACTTTATGAAACTTGATATCAGAATATATGAATTATAATGCATTTCTAATTTTAGCACATACATATATTTTGCAATTTAATTTTCTTTTAGAGCAGATCATATTGATTTGATAAGAAAATTATTGAGATTAAACTTAAAAAATTGCAGATATACCATTCCTTTTATATATATATATAAACTTGTATGGTGCAAAAATTTGTATATAGATCAATTTCATGTTTCATATTACTCACATTTGAACCCGCTTCCAATATTCTTTTAAAACTTAAGATGACATGTAGTTAAAACTATTTATCAACCTACACAAAACTTAAAAAATAATTTTACTTTTATGAAGAAAAGTAATTTAATATTAATGTTTACAATATGAAAGATTACAAAGAAAAAGCAGTATGGCACAACTAAAGAAAATTTTAAAACATCGACTTAGCTGCCTCACCAGTTTTTTTTACCTTATGTCAAAAACAAACTATTACATTTTTTAAAATTTTATCTCCCTTTTTTTTAAAAAAAGAGAAAAATGCATGAAAATATAAAATTTAAAAATAAAAAACAAAGATTATGAGGGACTAGAATTTTCTTAAAACAATAATTCTAATAAAATTTAAAGAACAACAAAACAATTCCAAGCATTAAAAAGATACAAAGTTTAACAATGTACAATCAATAGTAGACAAAGGCATGGTTAGAATGTTCTATGCCATTCAGTTGATAACTACACATTAAATATCATTTACAATTTAAAAAGCACATAAAAATAACCTAATTGAAAATTTTATTAAGAGTTTTATAAATTTTAATATAAAAAATTTATAAATAAGATTAATGACAATTAAAAAAAAACTTATTTACATTTTTAAACAAAGGTGCAGCCAAAAACACCATACAATTCTTAAATACATATAATATTTTTACAATGAATCAAAAGCAAGCATCCATTGCAATAACTTAGAAAAAGCAAGCTGAAAAAGTTTAATCGGCAAAGAGAACAAAGCCGCAAATTTATTACATTTGTTATAATAATATTTTTTTTTTTAAAAAAAGTACAAAAAAAAAAGAGAAGGTGGCATTATTTAGACAGCTCTGATCACCGACCTCCGATAAGCATAAAAACACTTAACACGGTGGCCAAACTTAAGTTTGATTAATTATTTTTCCTGCCAGCAGGAATAAAAAGTGTGGGGAAAGCATAAAGAAGAGGCGAAGAAAATAGAAAGAAAGCAACTGATGACGGAAAACCAGCTCCGTTTTCTTAATTTTTACACTTTTTTGGAGGAGGAGTGAACAATCGAAGGCGAACCAATAGCGTTCGTCCAACCTGAGTCATGTGATACCTCTACAACCATAATAGGAAATTAAGTTACAATGACGCTTGTCCGCGGCCAAAATAAGAAGTGTCCACAAGTTTCGATCCGTTTCTCAGTTTCTCTTGAGCCTTCTAGGGCTTAAAGCACTTGATGAACGTGGAGTGACGTGTCCCATCACTTCCAGATTTGGCAGTTTTGCAAAAGCAAGCAAAGTTCAAATAGGCAATTAATAAGATTTGGGGATGATACATAGGCACTTATTATCCAAATACATAAATCATTTTTCATCAGTATTCTGAGTAGCACATCGATTTATATTTTCTGTGTGGGGTAGAAATCCCGTCGTAAGTGCTGCGATTTTGATAACTATTGCCCGATTCTTCGTCTGTTTCTTCTTTATATTGTATAGAATGGAGGCAATTTCTGTCCCTGGTTGCTATCTTCATAGGGATGATGTTGATGAAACTTGGGCGGCTGGTGATGATTCAGAGTGGTGCTGGATGCGGGAAACTGGGATAGCTAAGAGGGAAAGGAAACTGGTCATAACATGCATTAATCTACCACCTTCTCTTCGAAAAAATATCATTAAATTACGGTCAAAATTTAAAACAACCGTGAATTTTACAAAACTGTATTTAAAAAAAACTACAATTTTTTTTAAAAAATTGTTACGATGTTATATATGAAACTAAATTTATGTAAACTGAGATTTATTTATTCTCTACAGTTACTTATGCAGGTGACTTTAAATTATATACTTTAATGCAGTGGTCTTCAAGCTGTGTTCCCCGGAGCCCTGGGGTTCCACAAAAAATACCCAGGGATTCCACGGGTCACAGTAAAAAAATATTTTAGAAAGAAATAAATGTGTATGCAAAATGGATTCATACGTTCTTTATTAAGTTTGTGTTGCTACAAGTGTCCAAAGCTCATACTATTCATTAAAGCTGAAAACTTTGGTTTTTTTTCATAACTTTATTTTGCAACACTTTTTAAATTTTTATAATAATAAAAGAATATTAAAATGTTTTGTCTTTATATACACTTTCTACTAGATTATGAATATTCTGTTGGTTACTATCTCGGTTCCTAGAGATAATTTTATACTCGTTAGTTAGCAATGTCTTGCAAAACTATAAATAATTTTCTAATGTTATGTTCCATGTTAAAATCGAAACTTAAGGACAAACAGTTTCTAAATTTTAGGTTGCAAATTCATGCAAAATACAAGGGTATGTTTTTCAACGAAATTTGCTACAAAAACAAAGTATAAAAAACAAATTAGATTCAGAAATATGTAATGCGATTGCATTTAATCTCAATAGATCTAGACCGATAGTTTGTGTGAGAAAAAGCAAGCACATATCCCAATTATCCAATATAATGCATGGATAGGTGACACTTGGATCACAAATTAACATTATTAATGAGTAAATTATATTTAAAAATTAGATTAGAATATTTTAATAATAAATGCAATATTTAATTGTCTTTACATAAAGTGTCTTTAACATGTTGATCTATTTTTAAAATTATTTTGAGATGCATTTTTCGAAGTACGTACATGGAATGGGGTTCCACGAAAATACTTTTAGTTCTAGGGGTTCCACGAAAGCACCTTCAAGTCCTAGGGGTTCCGTGAGTTGAAAAAGTTTGAAGACCACTGCTTTAATGTCAAAACTTTACATTTGCTACTTATCAAAATTAAGATTCTTTCATAACATGTAATGCGATTGCATTCATTCATGCAAGAAAATGCTCACACACAATATTAAAACAAAACGCGTAATGCAGCATTACATGGGGAAAATATACTGATTAATTAAAACATGCAATTATGATGAAACAAAGTTTAACAAAAAGGTATGTTTTTTATCTGATCTCCAGATGGAAAATCCATTTATCAGATAAAACTCACGGGAAAAGAAAAGAAAAATCTTCGAATTACAATCGATTATTTTTATGGCAACAAATGCTAGAAAATAATTTCATCTAATACATACGATCACTTCACATTTCTTAAGCCAAGCCATTTTATTGTAAGTCGAATGAAACTGTATATTCAAATTAGCATATCTCACTCAAATTTTTAAGTGCAGCTATTTTATTTAAATGAATCATCCGATCTCCAATTTAAAAATGACTTATCTTTCGTGTTTCCCAATTATATAAATGGTGAATATGAATGCCAATATTAAATCTGTGGACAATAAGAATTAAAAATATATATTAAAATAGACTCTGAAAGATTTTTCGTCTTCTTAAAAAATGCAAATTATCAATAGTTCCGGATTAGAATAATAATTTTTGTTCTTGAACCCTAATCTGTTTATACAAAAAACGAACAGTAACACGCAAAAATGAACTAATCACAGATCAATCATCACATCGAAAGAATAAATAAATCGGGAACCAATATTCTGATTTTCTAAAATGAGATTCAGATAAATATCAGCACTTGCAGAAAACAGCAACGAACACGGGGTTTTATCTTTTATATTTTTTGCTATCAGCAACTTAATCCTACTTCACTTAATCTTCAGATTTATAACTTTATCATCTGCGTTTTCAAGAGTTTCTTCAGCAGTACGGGAAGTTCTTTTAACAATACTGTAGAAAAAATTTTATAGCTGGCACCGAGGAGTTTATTTTTTAATCTACCACTAAATATAAATATCAGAAAGCATGGATGTAGCCTCATTGGAGACGTAAATCAACAAGGTGTTAATTAACGTCATACAGAAATAACACAAGGACTATTATTGGTAGAAGACCTCAGAATTTTGAACCACACTTAAGTTGGCATTGCATTCTCAAACTTTACCGAGTGAACTTGACTGAATAATTTGCGACTGTGTCAAATATGTTACTTAAGAGACTTGATAAATTCAAAGTATATCAGCTCCTCCGCACGATGGGTATTTAAACTCCATAACTCGACAGGAAACAACGCCCAGTAAGAGTTTTCGACCATGATCACTCGGCTAACATGGCCGCAGATCAATCAATGGAAACCAACATTATGTTAAAAAAAAATTCTGTTAATAGTAATTGTAGCTACTAAAGACGGTAATACAAAAGAAATACAATTTAAGTAGCGATGAGTTTAATTCCGAGATTTAACTTTTGCTTACTGATATATAATTGCAGCTAATCAATACCACATGATCATGGAAGTTAATTTGAAATTATGAATTTGAACCATCCTGCGAAAAATAAAACTGTGTTGCAAGAGAAGATATAAATTTTGGGTAAAAAAAAATAATTAAAACACATTTACTATAATGTGTTAATATTCTACTATATTCCTCTCCTACCTTTAAGTTATGGAACTTACGGTAGAATAGTGTACTTTCATTGCAATCCTGATATTCTAATGTCCACACCTGGAAGTGCCGAAATTGAGAGGGGGAGGGGAAATAGTGAAACAGTCAAGAAAGCTCGTGCAACGCCGGGCCACGTGGCTAATTTCTGTTTATTACGAAATAACTGACCCTTTTAAACGCGAAGAAGACTTATAAACACCGTTTTCCCAGAATTAATTCATGCAAGTGTAAAATCACGTCTTTTCAGATGACAGTTCGCTTATTCTTCTTATATATATAACTGAGCTCCGATAAACTATTTTCAGAAATAAAGCAATGATGCATAACAAATAGTCCTCAAAAAAAGGCATACCTTTTGTGATTTTCCAGCAGAAAGTAAAATCTAATATTACTACCAGTGGCTCAATAGAACTTAATTACAATGAAAACATTAATAATTATGTTACTAAAACAGTTAATTCAAAAAGTTATTTTCTCATAATAGATACCGGAATTTTCCAAGAAATCTGAATTATCGTAAAATTGCCTAAATTGCTAATTTCGTAGGAATCCGCTTAAAACTTTCTGAATTTAAAAAATGGACTTACGTTGAGTACCTTAAAAGTTAAAAGATATAAAATTTTCTACGACATTTTTTAAAAGATGTTTACGGTAATTGATAAATAACGCAAGTTATGATGAGCACCTAATAAGATTCCTCTTCAGTAAAAGTTGGCATTTTTTTTATAATTAAATTCCTATTATCAAATAAAAATTAAACATCTAAACCAAGGAGGAAAAAAATTTTGTTAGAAGGGGGAAGACACTTTTATCGTATAATTTATTTATTCCAAGAGAGATAATTTAAAATGCCGAAAAAACTGCGCAATCAAAAATGATGCAACGTTTACTCGATACACATGATTGTAAACTCATTAAGCTTTCGACCGTCACTAATCTCCTCGAAATGATTATAAAGTTTATTACATATAAAATACAGGTTTCAAATGTGAGATATTTTAAGGCACAAAATTCATCACAAACTAACCTGTTTACATAATTCTCTAACAAATCGTAAACAAAACGCTTATTATCAACTTTTACTTTATTTCGAGATAAATCAATTTAAAGAAATTGATAGATTTAATGCAATTGGAAAGAAATACATTACATTCATCAATTCTCGCATCTCCACACTATCTAATAAAAACTAGAAATTAAACTCTCCACGGATGAACGATTTTAAAAATTTTATGCTTCTTAACGACTGAATAGATTTAAATTATCAGCAGAACATTTAAATGGTTATATACTGCATAAAAACGTCAAAATTATTTGCATAACAGAAATGCTCAAGTGAAACCAATTTTAAATGAAATTTACAAGAATATCAAGCTTTCAACTTTTAAATTTATACAAAAGAAACAAAAAATAAACATCACACCAGACAAAAAAAAAAAAAAAACACAGAAGCCTATTACCTAAAATGCAAACACTCAGCTCAGTTTAAATATTGGTGAACTAGTTACAATCACACATATCATGAATCTACTCGACCACTTTTTCAAAAACTGAAATATCAACACTGATATACAACTAAATATATATATTGGACACACCAATATATTTGATACATCAAAGAAAAAAATTAATAGTTTTACATCCAGAATGTTCAAACATCATATAAAACAGTTGAAAATGCTAAGAATTAGGCAAAGCTATAAACTTTTTAAATGACAACTACATCAAAATGTGATAGAATGAAAAATCGAATTCATAATTAGTCTAAAATAAAAATTTTCAAACAAAGAATTTTTTTAAGCTTGAAATCTAAAATCAGAACGAGGAATGATCAAACAAATGCCAGTGTTAAAATAAGTCCGTGTTGTTATAATATACATGTCTATCTATTAAGTACAAAAAATATTGAAATATTGTACAAATGCTATCTTTTTTTTTATGTAGTTCTTTGGAAACAAGAAATTAAGTATCAATCTTGCATCACAATCAAGATGAAACAATGAACTATTTTATAAAGGAAAAAATAAAATTTGTTTAAAGTTATTCCTTACACGATAGCAAGTTCAAAATGTAAATTAATGTTAAAGCCCTTTTCTACCTTAAAAAAAATATTCTGAATTTGGTTTCGACTCTTTAACTTTCGACAAAAACAGTCTTAAACTCAATTTATAAAAAATAGGTATTATATCACAGCCAAGATTGTGGGAATTGTCAGAAGTTTAGAACTGAGCCAAATTCTGGTAACACAACGCCAATGTTTCATGGCAAACAAATGACGTTTCGACAAGCGGTGAGGCCATTTTTATTTCGCGTTTGGATAAGTGTTTGTTTTTCCACCCTCCGCTTCTTATTTTAATCCCAATCTATACACACGAGGTTAAAAGATTTACAAACAAAAGAAGAAAATACGATAAAATATTTTTAAGTATACACAATTTTACCTAAAAAGTGAATGTCAAAACTGGCATGCCACGACTTTTTAAAAAGAGAAAACGCGTTTTTTTTTTTTTTTTTGGAAATGCGATATTAAAAAATGTAATCAATACATTTGGAATTACAAAGGTCATCGGTTCGAAAATAGTTGCTTCCTTTTATCGCAGTTATACGATTCATATAAGACACTTAAACAGTTTTAAAATATATTGCACATCATAATTTCCAACGAAAAAAAAATCATAACAAAACCTCTTAAAAGCTTATAACTTTAAAAATAAATTAAAATTAAAATATTACTTCGCAAGCATTCACGCACATAAAATGTTTTTTTTATATTGTAAATCTTCATTCTTCTATAACGAAAAAAGTAGCAAACATCGAAAACTTCGCAGCGATAATACTTAAGGGGGTTCATCCATGTGATGGATTCAAAAAATAAAATAAAAAAAATTTCCATAAATTGCTTTAACATGTCTAGAACACGGTGGTAAAAAGATTTTTAAAATCCAAAGTCTTTATAAAGAAGCACGCGTTAGAAGAGCAGCTGTTCGGAGAGCTGAGTTAGCAATCGAAGGCTGGGCTTATTGTGTACATTCGGCTTGATACCATTGACCTTTCTATGCAAATATAAGTTCATACAAGTTTGTAGACATTTAAAAGAAAATATCTATATAGTTATTGAATAACATCGTCGAACTTGTTTTAGTCTTCGCCACCAAGCATCGCTGATTGGTGGTAATTTAAGATTTTCATTGTTTTAATCGGACTTTTGAAACTTCAAACGCGTTTTTCTAAAAACTGTTTTTCAAACTTTCTTCCATTATATCTCAAGAACGATTTAACCGAATGACTTCAAATTTATAGGATAGACTCAACACATAAATACGCACCAAACAGACAACGATCATTCCAAAATTAAATATTTCTGTTTTTTATAACAAAAACATAAAAAAACCCCATGAAATTCGAAATTTTTCTTCAGAGCTCCACCAAAAATCCAATTTTTGACATTTTCAATTGAGTATAGTTCATTTTGTGCATTTAAGCTTACAGATTCAAACGCTGTTAATTTTTTTTTTATTTCGGATAAGCCAATCAGCAGGAATCGTGGAGAAAGTGAGCGTCCATTTTTTCGCGGCGGGTGTGTTCAGAGCGCGATAACTCACGTTCTATAGGATATTTTTGGCTAAATATTTATATACATACTCTTAAAATGCATATAAATAAATTTTTTAAAAAAACTTAAAAGTTCTATCTTTTTACTGATTGTCAAAAAAAAAAAAAATTCCTTAAAAATGCTTAAAAAACAAGTCGCTACATGGGTAACCAACCCCCTTAAATTCTGGACAGGATTATCAAAATTAAAAGAAACACCCTGCGCTGAATCGTAATACTGAAAAAAAGAAAAATCAAACTTTCAAAAGCATGCAATTTTCTTTTGTTAAATTTTTTGACAACTTAGAATTTGAAAGAACATTTCTCCTAATGAAATGCATTACAGGGATAGAAAAAGCAATCCTTAAAAAATTTTGTTATATTTTCTCAACAAAAAATACGACTAGACCAGAGACTCTAAAACTTTCGAAAGCGGACTATTCTAGTTCAGACAGGATTTTATTGATTTGAATTATTTTGACATTATACACCAGATAAAAAGGAAGAAAAAAACTGGGTTTTACTTTTCATATATCTACGCTTAAACTTGTCGTATCAACTGGATGAAAATAAAGAAATGAATTATTTGATTTTATCTGTAATTACATGATACTCCTTACAGTAAAATAGGAAACGTTCAGTATCAATTTAAAGAAAAAAGAAACAAACCAAGTAATTACAGTAACTTAACATTTTTTCCCCTTTTATTTCTTCCCAATGGGGTTGCAAATAAACAATTAAGGCCTTTGAAGACACGACAAGTCCCCAAATGCGAGATCCATTTCAGTGGTGGCACCATCTAGTGGCGGATCTCGATACCAAATTTGGACGCTTGAATTAATTTACTTCTAGCTCTCGTCGTAGGCTGAACATAGCCGAGTACCAGAGCCAAATTGATACTCAAGACATCTTTTCATGACACATAAACATATGGTATGCGTGACTACGATTTTCGCATCCAAAAAATCTATCGATTTCGGTCGGGGTCGAACCCGCAATCTTAGGCTTACGAAGCGGGCACGATACCTCTAAGCCACCGGAGCCGACATTTTTAGTTTTTCCCCCTTGAATTGCAAGGTTAAAGGAATCAAGATACTGATTATTTCTGAGCAGGGGAAAAAAAGCTCTACGTTAAAAAAAATTATAACTCAAAATTAAAAATCAAATTATAAATGCATTTTGCAGTTTTTTCCACTGGTGAATTTTACAGTTACCAAACATCATTTTCACAATTTTCCAAAGCACAACTGTTTTCTTCTTAAAATTTTATATGTGATTTCATTTAATGTCAGGTCAGCCGAATATTATTTTTAAGACAATAATTGCATTTAATATTTGAAAAATCCAGAATATAAATAAGTAGTTAAAAAGTTAAAAAAAAAAAAAATTTAAAAAATACTTAGTACATCTATAAACTATTATATTGAACCTATTAAATACTCCCCAAAAACTATTAAAGATACCAGATGGTTTTGCTCTTTTCTACAAGGTAAAATCTTCATTTTGCTGAAAATTGCACATCAATTTACTTAACAGTATACTAAATATATAACTTACCTTTATATGTAAATGAACTCTAAAAACAAAAACAAAAAAATTCCTACAAAATAACATTTATCCCACAAAATACATCAAAGTAAAGGTTAATTTTATAATATTGAGCTAGAAAATATTGGAATATAGTATTCATCAAAAGTTATTAATTATTTTATTCATTAAAAATTTGAAATGAACAAAAAAATTAATACTTCAAATTGAAAGTATAAGAATAAGACAGAGTAGAATTTAAATTTTACAAAAACAGATGAGGGCATTGAGGTGAGGCAAGGACAATATCTAAAAATTGTTGCACTTTGGATTATAAATGCATAAAATTTCAGTAAAAAATTTTGCCCCACGAGCAAAAAAAGAAAAATTCCCTCTCACTTACACATTCAAAACAGATTTGTTAATAGATTTTTAAAAAAATTACGCTTTAAAAGTAAGAGGAATGCCTTATATAATCTGTAAACAACAAATGTCACAAACACATTAGAAAAAAGTCAATTTTACTCAGAATGAAAGGTTGGGTCTAATTTAACCATTATATTTTAGATCATAATTAGTTTTAATCAGTAGCTTTAAGTAAAAAATACAAAATTAAGAGAGACAAACCATTTTAGAGAGATTCAGGAGTTTAAAAAAGGTCATTCCCAAACACTTCTCGAGAATGAACCCAGTTGATTATAACACATACTTCATTTTATAAAACTGATGTGCAAGAATCCCTTATATAAAAAAATTAACACCCAACAGACAATTCCTTTTTTTTAAGGGTGGAAAAAAATGAGAAAATATTTTAAATGAAACCAAAACGGTTACATAGTAAACAATCAACAGATATAGGATAAAATCCAAGGCCATAAGCATTATGAAAGAATGCCTCTTGATTAAATAATATTTTACAATCAAAATTTATACTATGCATTTATTAAAGCACAAATAGACCTTCAAAACAACACTTCTTTAGCAAACGTTTTTCAAACATCAAAACTAGAATCTGAAAATTGAAGAATTAACTATCCCATCCTGCATATATTTGATGAATGCCATAGTTTTGCAATCCTTAAACTTGCAAATAAACTAATGCTTAATAAGAACAAAGTTTACAAGGAAATTAAATAAGAAATTAATGAAGATATAACACCATACTTTTAGCATAAAAACCCCAAGTGAATAATTTTTGATACATGAAGTAATATTTTAAATTAAAATAATAATAATATCCAGTAGGTACACTAGTACTCCATTTATCTCATTATCCAACACATAATAGTACAAATTACCAGGTTTCAATCAGAACATCAAGATTTTCAAAGGATTTATAAATGTAATGATCAACAGAATTACAGATCATTAATTAATATGATTTGAATCACTGACCTCAGAGAATGTGTTTGCATCTGTCTCTTCAATAATAATTTACTTATTTTTGATCTACCCTATCATCTACTCTCATTATGATTCAATAACTTTTTTACTAGGAAACAGAATCTTCAAATTTTTGTTAAACACCAACAAATAATAAAAACTGAATCATTAAATAGAAAAAATATTGATTTCACAAATATATTTTCAATTTTCTTCAGTCAGAACTTCTACAAACAATGCATATCCTAATATCTTGAAAAATCCATAAAACATAACATTCTCAATATCAACTACCCTAGCATTGACAATCTTTTTAACAAGCCCATAGTCCTCCACAGTCTTGCTATAGTAATCACTCTTATGTAATAAGATAGTTAAATAAGAAACTTCCTCTGTAATTCATAAGACTGCATTTCTAAAAACAGAAGCAGCTTCTAGAAAGTACACCAAAGGAAATCAGAGCTATTAGTGCCACAGACAACCACTGTTTGTAGTTGACTAACTCCAAGGTGGCAGAAAACTGCTAGATGAACTTACATCAGATTTTCTTTTATGGTAATCTCTGGAGAGTCGGTATCCAGATCAGAAGTAGCAGAAGGCTTTGTATGCAAAATAAACAACATTGATGTATCTCTAACATAACATGCCACAAAGATAAAACCTTTAAAAGGGGTCACAAACTTATCATTTCAAGTACAAGTCAATGAAGGTCTTTACTTTTAACTGACGAATTTAGATTCTGTTTGCAAAGTGAGCTAAAAACACTATTAATCTGCCTTGGACTTGGAACTCACTCACTATGAATATTATAACTATGGACGTCTTTAGACTTCTTGAGGTCCCTACATAAAAGTAGGCCCTGGGCCCCTGCACAAATGTAGGCCCTACCTATGACCCTTAAAAGCAGACAATATAGAGCATACATTGTCAAAAACTCGTAAAAATAACACCCAAAACAAATGTGCATGACTTACAACAGCACAAACCTGCTCAACCCAACTGCTGCCTTTTGACTGAATGAGTAATGATGGTGTATGGTGGTAGGCCTAGACCACAATATGGATAATGGTCATCACATGTAGCCAGTTGACATATTGTACAAAATTTTCAGTTTTTTGGGGTTTATTGGCGCAAGAGCCGATTTCGGCTATACTGCGCCAAACATTTGTTTTAATATCTGTGGTCTAGACGGGAAGAGAAAGAAAGAATGAATTGAATGACAAGAAAGAGGGTCGAAAATAGAGAAGGATCACCCCGGGTTCGTGAAGCCCGTGTTTACCAAAGACAGTAAACCCCGTGAGAAAAGGAAAAGATCACTAGGGCACCTCGGGATTGTGACACCCGTACTCACCTAAAGAAGGTGAGCCCCCTGAGGGGTTCAGTTTTTTGAAGAAAACAACAAGAAAAAAACATTTGACAGTTTAAGTTATTTGAATGA
Source organism: Trichonephila clavata (assembly GCA_019973975.1). NCBI lineage: Eukaryota > Metazoa > Arthropoda > Arachnida > Araneae > Nephilidae > Trichonephila > Trichonephila clavata. Next base: position 34,506 of record BMAO01025869.1, on the reverse strand, counting down.
TGATCTTATTAAAGCTGAGTCGAGAACACGAAAAGGCCCCATTGTAGCTGGGCCAGTTGTCCCATGCCTTAAGATGTCCTTGATTATGACAATGATATCTGTGAAAAATAGATTTAATGGGTTCAGGACATAAAGTGTGAAGAAAGATATCCTTTTGGACCTCTACATCGATCAATAAATATTTTCCCAAGAGGCACTGTAAATGCTTAGTAATATAGGACAATATTGATCAAATTGTTTCTTGCATAGATACAGTAGATAACTTTTTTTATCCCACAAGAGAAGATAAAGCTAGGTATGTCCCACAATTGGGTGTAAATTACCTTTGAGGACATTTGTTAATATAGGAAACCAAAATGTTTTCATCATAACACAATCCAAGTTTGAATATAACTGAGCATATTTGGGATGTTCTTGGGACAGTGGGTTTCAATCTTTCTGTATTTCAATCAAAACCTTTTTCATTAAAAAAATTGCTGTTTTCCAATTCTTATAAAGTTTTAATTTCATAAATAGTGTTTTTATATTATAATTTATTTAATGAACAACAAAACAATGCATCATATTTTGTGTCTACACTATCAGGTGAGTGTCTCATAAAAAATAAACATTAACAACTGGAAAATTAAAAAGAACATTTAACAATGCAGTGATTTAGATATGTACCTAGAGTTATTTCAAAATGCACCCAGAATGTGAAGCATTTTATTTCACAAAACAAGATGCTTATCACCAGCTGTCAAACACTGAACAGAAAATTTCTGGGCTGTTATTTCATATTTCTTCAACATTCTCACACTCATATTGAAAATGAGCACAAGACTATAACTGTGTCACCTATTCAATTTTTGCAACAACCAATTTGACAGTAACACGCTCTCCATACAAAAAATACCATGCCTCAGTAGAAGTAGATTGGAAAACATTGCTCTAAAGAGATCCATTATACTTCATTTATAGAGCATTGTTTAATACTTTTTTTTATCTAATTTCATAAAATTACAATGAACAGAAATTTTACAATAACATTCTCTTATTTTTACTCAATTTTTAGAAACTAATGTACTCTCCTTTACCTTATATTATTTCATATTTTTCATTTAATTATTACCATTATAAGCATGTTCATTAATTACCTAAATTTTAAGGTTTCAAACGATTTCAAAGTAATTTACATAAAAATGCTTCAACTTTTTAATTTTTTTTATATATACTTACAAATTATTAGTTAAGTCCATATCTAAACTATATTTCAGCTGGCCTGCATTCCAAAACAATATTCATTCTTAACAGCTATTTATTACATATTTCGCATAAAGATAGCTTTTAAGAATAATATACAAATGGAACAATTTGAAACTTTTTCCTCACAATTTAATTGACTTCTGGGCTGAAAATAAAACAATTGGCTCTATTACAGCTAATTTTAAAAAATGCAATATCAAATTTTAAATGCAAAATTAAAACTCAGAGATCTTTAGCTAGAAACATATAGTTTAGCTATTATTTCAAGAAAGTATGCACATTATATACTGATTAATCCAAATAATACAAAATAGTATCCTCGCCCCTTTTTAACCAGATTGAACTTTTCACCTTAGTTGTTTCCAAAAATCATTAGAAACTAAATAAAAGAAAATGTAATGTGCCCAATAATCTATAATTTCCTATTGGTTTATTTAGCTATTATAAAAAAATACACTTGCATCTCAATATTCTTAATTATATAAAGCTGCCATTTTCTGTAATCTGTTTCAAAATAATTGTAAGATTATCAATTAAAAGTGGAAACTTTTTATAACAAATTGCTTATTGTATATATATTTACACAACAGCCTTTAATAATGCCAAAGAATACAAGATATATCACATTACTAAGAAATCTTACAGCCTGATTTTCCCATCCAATATACATAAATATATTAAAAATTAATATTTTGAAATAAAATAACATTTGCATAATATGAAATATACCTTGTTAGGCTTTAAAGTAAAATGTTTTCAAAGAAATCTTTAAAAAAATGAGCAAATGCATTTGATTGAAGGGAAAAGAAAATATTAGAACCGCAAGGCTCAAATTTAAGAAGCTGAAAGATTAGATTATTAAATTATGAAATATTCTATAGACACCAAAAGCAAGTAAGAGCAAATCTTTACTAATACCCCCCATGCCATTTAATTCATAGAAAATCATTACTTCAAAATATGTGATGTTTACTAATGAAACTGTCAATAAAACTTAAGATTATGTAGTTCTTCATGCATGAGAATTAAAATGAAAATAATGCCATCATCTAGATCAGAGGTACTCAACCTTTTTTCCTGCTGGGCCACATACATATGTCAGCTATTTCACAGAGGGCCCCATTAATATGTTAGCAATTTCATGTGGGTTGCATCATGAGAATAAAAGGAGGGAGGTGTTTAAAATTTTGAAAATTGATCAAAATATTATAACTCCTGTTTTAATGCTTTTAATTATAATTTTTTATATTTTTGTCACTAACACTGAATTAGAAGCATTTAAGAAACACTCCTTCACAATTTCTGCATCAGTAAACAGTTTCATATGGTTACCAATAATATAACAAACTTCATAAGATGTCTTTGTTACTGCTGTGACATTACCACTGACAAAACACTTTGTTGCTGTTGCAAAGATTAGTCAAGGAAGCCTATTTATTACCTCTTGAAAGAGATCTTTGAGGAAAAGTGTCATTGAATGATTCCTGTTTATAGGTATTTTTTTAAATACAGAACTTTCGTGATAAATCAAACAATTACTAATCCATGTTTGTTTTTCACTACATAATAGTCAGCTTTCCAATCGACTTGAAACTATACATTTTCTTTGGATATTTTTCGCTTGCAAGATATGAAAGATAGTTAAAAATTAGTTCCACCCATATAAATGTCACTACTAAACTGTTGTTTTGTCTGTAACTGTAACAGTTACAAATAGAAAAAGAATATCAATTCACACTCGTATGACACTGGCAACAAAAAGCAAAATTGATATATTTGATTTCTTCACACCAAATTTAATATATTGTTCTTAAATAAGTGAATTTTTCAGAGCAATGGGCACTGACCAGGTCACTTAAAAAGGCTTGGTGGGCTGCAGGTTGAGTATCGCTGATCTAGATCAATGAATTTACAGAGCATTTGGAGATGTACAATAAAAAAGAAAGACCTATTTGTGAAGTATTTGAAACTTGAAAACGCTCCACAGAATAGTGAAAAAAGTCTACCGTAATTTCGCATGTGTAGTCCGCGGACTATCTGAGTTTAAAATGCAAATTTTTGAAGCTGCGGACTATCCACCAGTGCGGATAATACGCTGGTTGTTCACGGTTAAAATCGTTGAAATTTAAAAAACACGCTGTCGTGAACTGCCGATGATCGGGATTGTTAGTGAAAGCGAGGAAATCACTGACAGTGAAGATAGTGATGCTGAAAATGAACTTCCGGACACTCTTCCCGAAAATATATTAGAACTGTTTAATTCTGATACGAATAATCGGAATTTGAAGGTTTTCGTTAATGTAGTAGAATGTGTGATTAATTAATATATGATTAATTATATAGTAAGCACTTTTTTATTTGCATTTAGCGTTTTATTTCTGAAGGTATATTAGTAAAGAAGTACTTTTTTTCTATTTATACTAGTTCTTTGTTTCTAAAATACATTAATATTGCCGTATTAAAATAAGGTAATTTCGGACTATCCGGTGGTGCAGACTATCTGACGATTTTCGAAATTTTTTTATATAAAATCGTGTCTGCGGACTATACGATGGTGCGGACTATACGTGCGAAATTATGTTAGATTTATTAATTTCTTGAATACAATCTTGAGAATACTCTACAAAGCAAAATCACCGCACATTTTGCATCATTACACTTTAAAATCATACAAGATGCTAAAAATCTAACAGTATCAAGTGCTATTTTTTTAAGTTAAAAAGTATTAATTTGATACAAAAGAAAAAGCAGTACTTTTCTATTTGGGGGAAGGGGACACTATTAATTTTTTTTTTTACTAAGTAGAACACTAAACACAAAATAAGGTAATAACTAACATGTTTCACATAAACAGTGAGTAGGATTGCCTACGCACTCTCTGAAGTTTTTTCTACACATGCACCCCAACTCATGAATTGTGTAGTAGATTAACCCCAATTAATAAATAATTACTGGCATTAGATGATTTTTTGGTGGCATTTTTACAACCCTCCAAAAAGGAAAAGTACCAAAAAAGCTACTAAAAATATTAACTTGCTATTTTTTAAAACAAATTAAAAACCAGATACTTTTATAAACATTTTCCAAGTGAATGAATATTAACGTCGCACAATTCAGCAACTTGAGGGCTATTGGTGACAGATCTCGTAATTTTGAACCATGGTCAAGTGATGAGGATGACACCTGGGCTGACACCCCCTTCTCTTAACTTTCACACCAACAGAAGAATGTTTGAGCCTTGACAGATAAAACATGCGTCACCCCCCCCCTTACACAGAGGGTCTTCAGCAGTACTAGGCTTGAACTCATGACACATCGGCCATGAGTCGGCTGCCATGACCACTAGTTTACCACTGCCTTAAACATTTTCTTGTTTATTTCAGAAATATTTTTTGTCTGTTTTTTAAAATATTTACACAAAGCTACATAATAAATCTTTAACAACAAACCTTTGATTCTAAATTTAGTCAGATGACACCGATATCTGAACTAATAAACTGAACTTTCGTAACAATCATGCAAGAATTTTGATGCCACTAATAATTTGACAGGCAGCCAAAAATTACTTAATTCACAATTGAAATAATAAACACACACTTATAACTCACCTTCTCACAGTCATCTGCAACACTATAAACAAGATCTGTTTCCTCAAAGCCAGTAGCACTCATTCTTTGGTCAAGCACCGAGGCACCGGGCCCTGGTGGTAAATCAGGAGAGTTCAGACATGTTTGAATGAGAGCTTTACCAGCTTCACTGGTTATCATTGGTTGAAGCTTACGCGTTGCAAACGTATAGACATGACCCGTTTCACTTGCAACCAAAAGCATAACCTGTGTACCAGTAAGTGTAGACAGTTCATAAGCCTGAAAAGAAAAGTTTATGAAGTTGTGAAATGCATAAGTGTCAAATACTTTATGTTAAAGTGTAGAATAGTGAGCCCCTTGGTGAAGTCAATTTTTGGCAACTGATTTCAGTCACCAAGCAACTTAATTTAGCACAATAGGTGTTCTGAGAATTTTTAAAGTGGAATTTCGCAATGAAAATAAAGAAATATTAATGAGAAATAAAAAAAATTTTAATAAAAAAATTGCTTAAATATTAATAAAAAAGTTGCTTGGCAACCGATTAAGATCACCAAGAAATTGACTACATCAAGTGCCCCCTATTCTATACTTTAAAGTGGCAATTAAAACCGGTGAAATTGTCGAATCGGCCACTGGTCCGCCAAATTTTGAAAAATCGCCAACTTAGCGTGTTTTTATGTCGCGATCCGACTTCACCCTCACTGATACAAATTTACGAGGGTTACCAGATTTGGCGCATTTATCGATTTGGCAAAAAAACACTTGGCTAGATAAGTGGCCGATTCGACAATTCAACCTTAAAATCTACAGAAACATAGCCAATAGTTTTGAGCAAGATATTTTTTCATGCAATTTTCTATTTATACTTCAGTGCCAAAATATACAATGGATACATTATGCACACAAAAAAAATTATAGTTTTAAGGGTTTAATAGTTTTAAACCCTTAAAACTATTAAATAAGGGTTAAAAGCTAAAGCTAAACCCTACTTTAATAGTTTTAAGGGAATTTTTTTAAATTTTACACAAATGTTTCAGAACTTTTAACTTTTTTACTTACTAATATGATAATAAAAGACAACAAATGAAATTTGTTTTTATATTCAGAATTTTTTTACATTTATAACTATCTAAAAAAATAGGAATACAATTCTATTTATAAGTTACATAAAATAAGACTGTGGCAAAAATACACCAACACTTAATAATTAATAATAACGCTAAATATTCTTGCATTGTATATCAGAACAATCCAAGAATACTTTTCAATGCACAACTTTCTGAAGTTGATGACACTTTAAAAACACAATAATAATGATATATAACTGGGGATTTACTAACAAATTCTTTAAAAATTGAAAGCAATACACAAAAAATCTATTAAAAAATTATAAAATATGACAGATTAAAGATTAACACATACCAAAAAGTTATAATAGAATCATGTGTAAAATACTACTTTAATTCCTAAAAGCATGGGGAAAAAGGCTTTAATCATTAAACAGTATAATAGATTTCAAAAAATCAGAAAAAATCACATCGTTAATATGAGATCAATACAATGACACTATTTCTTCAATCTTATTTTCACTGCATAAAATGTTAAGAGATATATTTTCAGCTAGAAGTTAAAAATAAATTTGTTCATACATTTAAAATATAAAAAATAAATATTCTGATGCAAAAAAAAAAAAAAAACTGAAAAAATAACTAAGATTATAATAAACTATTAATTACAGATTTTTCAAGCATATACAAGTTAATAAAATAATGATAAAAAAGAAATGTGCAGAATTTTAGTGATGTATAAATACAACTGACCAAATAATTCTATTGATAAAAAAATTAATGACTGCCTTAACTCAAGTCACAAAACAATTGTAATAAATAAGCAAAGTTTCAAAGCACTGACAACAATGTGAAAAATTACCGAATTAAGGATTTATTGCCATATGCAAAAAGTGTTAAAAACATTATCAATTTTTTTAATTATATTTTAAAGAAAAAATTAGACATTACATGTTATCACATAGATCAATTTCGCTAAACAATGAGACTTAACAAATAAACTAGCAAATTGGTTTTTTTTTATGAGTAACATGATGTACTGTAAGCCAAGACAAAATGATTAAGTTTTTTTTTTCTTCCAGATGTTAGTTATTTCACCATGTTCATATAGTTGATGAGATAACAAGAACAAAAAGTTTTTTAAAAAAAGTACTGTGATCAAATGTTATAATATATAAACACAGAAAAACATGATTGTCAATTTTAAATTGTACAAAAAAATTGAACAAAAATATAATGATGTCTTGTCTTTATAATAGTTACAAAAACACAACTGATCAGAACATTTAATTTACTTGAATTTGTAAAATTTGAAAAGAATATAATATGGGAAGTATAAGAAAAATTGTATTGATTGATATGCAAAATACATCTCAACATACATTTACATAAATAATTCATCTAAGCATTCAAATTATTTTTGTAAAAAAATTTGAAACATTCAATTTTTCTATGAAAATGTAAGTAATTTTCATGAGATTTCCCCAAATTACTTCTAATAATTAATATTTTGATGTTGGTTTGTGTACTTTGACATTCATACTTGCAAAAATTCAAATCATATTGACAAAATAAATCAAATTGTGAATATAAATTCCAGATGTATTGATAAAAAAGTAACTCTTATTACATTATCGTTACGCAATATTCGAATTACAAAAAATTCAAAATGACACGATTTCAAAATTAAAAGTAAACAACTGATAATTACATGCCAATGTAAAGAAAACAAAAACATTTCGATTTCATATATTAACAGTTTTGATTTCTTACAATATAGAGAATTTAGAAAATTTCGAACACTGAAAATTTGTGATAAACTGCAACAGGAAACAGTTCGGTCAAAGGTCGCCCTGGTTACACAAGATGCATCCGCACATGTTATTGATACACTAAAATTTCATTGAATATCACTTTCCACAAAAATCAATTTCATATGAGATTCTCCAATGATCACGAAACATTTCATCTTAACTAAATGAGTGGACAAATAAATCCAACTTAATTGACAAAAATCGTTTTGTTTCATGTTTTAGAAATAGAAACTAACCTTTTTCATAATTCCAGTCTTTCTTTTGCTGAAGGTCGTGTATCGGCGTAATTTGTTATCGATAAATTCCATTTTGATTTTGACCCGTCCTTTCGTTTTTTTACCATTAGCTGGTAAAGATTTTTTTGGCATTCCGCTGGATGACGATCCTGCTCTCGAATTCAGTTCGTAGCTATCACCGTCGTGGCCGTTTGTCTGATAACTGTCGTTGTTCATTCCTAAAACCATGGAGTCGTCTTCTGGGGAATCTTCGACTTTGGGATGAAGGAAATTTACATTTCTTCCCCTATAGCTGAATGAACTTTGCATAACTTCGCCAAAAACTGGTCAAAATCATTCAACCCTTTAAATTCGCAATCGCACATGGGTAGCGACGATTCTCCCAGTATTTCGTCACACCTTCGTTACGTAGTAATGTAACTGAAGAGAGCACGGTGAAAGTGCCGAGAGGAGCCGCGTTGGAATACAGCTACATAGAAAAAAGATAGTTCTAAGTGATAACAAAGCGCGGAATATTTAACTCGGAGGTAAGATCGCTCCTACCGGGCCCTATCATATGTTTGGGGTGCACACAGCCCTGATGTCTGCGGTCTCTTACTCGGTGTATAATGTTTATAATGTTTAAAGAGCCATCAACGCCTCACGTGCTTAGAGCGCTGTAGCCATATTTGGTAAACGGGGTCTCCAAATTTGGAATGCACGTCCATATATGGAAAGAACGAATCAGAACACAGAGAATCTGCGATTGTTGACTCCGCTAAAAAAGAATCTCCGACCAATGAAATCGAACTTTTTTGCCAAGTGGGGTGTCACTTAAATACCTTCTAGGGAAAATGTTGAAATATAAATTTAATGAATGAATGGATGGATTAGAGATTTCAGAAGTATAAATTTTTAGAAGAAAAATTGAGAGAAGAGAGAGAGATTGTGTGCAGCAATTACATGTAAGCAAGTGATGGGTCTTCCAAACATTAGTTCAAAAGCCGGCTACCGATGTTTGTTTCGTTTTCGGTTTTGCAACAAAAGTTTAAAAGAAAAAAAAATGTCTAAGCATGGTTCTAAAATTTGTACAAAGTTAAATTTATATTCAACTGTCGTTTTTCATTGGAACTGAAAACGTAATTCCATTTCACGTCATTTTGAATATAGAAAATTTTTTGTGAAGAAATTTTAATTGAGAAGTTTGGAGTGAAAATAAATTTAGTGCAAAAACAACAAATTTTTTTCGAATCTAGAATTTTATTTAAATTTATTTTTAAAATATAATATGAGCATTCTAAGGCTTTGCTTAAAATTATTCATATTTTGAAGAAATAAAGTTTGCTTAAATTTTTTAATATAATCAAAAAAAAAAAATGTTTATTGGATATTTTTAATATTAAATGCATCTAAATGTAATTATTTTTACTTGTATTTTTAACTATTAAACATTAAATTTTGGTTTTTCCTTTTTTTTTACAGCATTTCTTTCACGGAAATCCGGATTTTTAGATCATAGCCAGAAAATTACTGTGAGAAAGTTCAACCTTAACTCAATATACTGAGTGATATTACGATTATAACTACTCATAAATTAATCATAAAACTTTAGGCCGAGTCGCAGGCTCGAGGCCAAGTGCCACTGAAGATCAGGCTTGTAGAGGTTCTAGTGCATGTTAAATCTGTCGATGTTCAAAGTCCACCCGCTGGCGTGATATGTAAGTCAGGAGAAGGGTGTTCTAGCTCAGGTGTCGTCCTTATCATTTGACCGTGATTCAAAATTACGAGGTCCATCACCAATGAGCATATTTCTTCCCAGATGGTGTTATGCAAATCAAAATAATCACAAAGAATCAATTAATTATTGATGATTATATACATACGTACATACACACAAGTATATACAATCAAGAGCCAAAACATTATGACCATCTGTCAATAACGAGTTGTCCCACCTTTAGCGCGCAACACAGCTTCAACCTGCCTTGGCATGGGTGCCACAAGTCCTTGGTAGATGGCCAGGGACAGATTGTACTAGATGTTTAAGCAACGGTCACGCAAATCAAAGATATTGCGAATTGGTAGTCTTTGAACTCTGAGCTGCCGTCCCATGACATTCCAAATGTGTACTATTGGATTGAGATCCGGTGAGTTAGGCGGCCAGCACATTAACTGGAATTCAGCATCATGTTCCTGGAACCCCTCCAACACAATTTTAACCTTGGGACACGGGGCGTTGTCCTGTTGGAACATTCCATTTCCAGCTGGAAAAACAGAGGTCATGTAAGGGTGCAACTGGTACGCAATGATGTTCAGATGCCCTGTAGCATTCATGGTCTGCTCTACCACAACCACGGGTCCCTTAGACGCCCCCCAAACCATAATACCGCCACCACTGGTCTGTGTATGACCTACTGTACATTGAGGGAGCAACTGTTCGCCTGGAAGACGGCGTATCCTGACACGGCCATCGGCGTGATGAATGACCCAAACCGTGATTCATCTGACCAGACAACTCTCTCCCACTGATCCATGGACCAGTCGCGATGTTCCCGGGCCCAGCGCAGTTGGCAATAACGCTTGGTCAGCAAAGGCACACGAGTGGGACGTTTGCTGCGTAGCCCCATATCCAACAGTGTTCGCTGAACAGTGTGCTCCGATACTATTCTACTTGGCCCTGCATTGTATTGGGCTGTCAGCTGAGCCACTGTCTGGCTCCGGTTTTGCTTCACCATGCGAGACAGTCTCTGACGACCTTTTTCTTTGATAGCGTGTGGGCGTTCAACACCATGTCGTCTACTGCTGGTTTCATCGTCATTCATCCACTTTGCATAAGAACTAATAACTGTAGATCGCGAACAACCCACGAGACGTGTAGTTTCGGAAATACTTATTCCGAGCCTTCGAGCCATTACAATCTGCCCTCTATCAAAGTCGCTTACATCCGCAGCCTTTCCCATCATACACAGAAGTAAGTGAAAGAGTAGAGTAGTCATTGGGGCACATGATGTCAGATGAGGCTTCATCCCCCATCTTGTAATTGAGTGAACATTAAGAATACACTTGACATGTTTAGTGGAAAGTGGGAAATTGGATGGAAGAATTTAAATGAAAAATTTTAAAGTAAAATTAAAGAATACATTAGATTGCGACCTATATATTAAAATTAAAAAGAAAAATTGCTGGAGCTATTATTGTTTGTGTTGGAGTGTTGGGTCTAAGAATGGAATGCTATGTCGACCGCAGCTAGCTCCGTTTCCGGAGGCTAGCGTACGGCCAACTTAATCTTTGAAGTAAGTGAAAGAATGATTCTTCAGACTCTCCAGCAGCAGTTAAATACCACTTCCACCTGATCACGTGTCTTTCACGTCATCCAGGCGAGTTCATTGCAAAATGTAGGGGTGGTCATATAATGTTTTGGTTCTTGAGTGTAGGAGTATGTATGCATGTATATAAGTATATGTATGTGTATGTATATATGTATATGAATGTGTATGTATATATGTATATGCATGTGTATGTATATATGTATATGTATTATATTATTTCATAAACCCGTAAGGAATTTAACTGTATATATTTTTTTTCCTAATATAAAATAGCGGCCCATAGCCTATTGGTGATCCTCAAGAAAACTTTGATATTATTTTATCTTTTTTTAAGTTATTTTAATTATGAAGAAGAAGAATATTGTATGGAACTCTTGAAAAATAAAAATCTTCGCCTTTCTGTTGCACTAAAAATTCACGGAATGGAATTACAGATTGGGAAATACGAAAGGCGTAATTATAATGAAGCGGTTTCAATGTCATTTCGATTAATGCAATAATTATTCCAGTCCTGAAATATCCTTTCTCTACTGAATGCTTTATCTTATTTGTGAAATTTCTAATATGCTTTTTTATACTTGAACAGGATTTTAATTGTATATCTTCATTTACACACTATTATATTTACTAGTAAAATGTTTTCAAGTGATTGTACGCACAAGTTTGAGGGTTCGATCCCGCCCCAAATCGGTGGATTTTCATGATGCAAAAAATCGATAGCATCCATGTCACATGACTGTGCGGCCTGTTAAAGATCCTCAGAGTGCCTGTTTGGCTCGTGTGTTCTCGGCAAAATTAAATTCCTAGTACGATTTTCCATCTTCAGAGCTCAGGTTCCTCTCTCTGGACTGGAAACTGGGTATCAAAATGGCGCGCACGGGAATTTTTCGAGGGTCGAAAGTCACCATTCGCATATCATGAGCCCAACACATTCTTTTGATGTTGTCGATTTTCAGGAAAGAAAAACAGTAAAAAATTCATTATTGAATAAATAATTAGCATTAATTAATAAAAATATTTATTAATAACAAATGCTTAATTTTACGTACTAAATACATTGGATTATAATCAATCGGGGGGGGGGGTCAAGAGCTATGGGGGATCTGGACCCTGAAACACCCCCTTGTGTACGCCACTGGTGGCAACTGGTATCCACCTATATGGAGCCACACTAAAAAGTGATGCCAACTTCTGGGGAATGAACGAGGTCTGCAATGGTAATTACCAATCAGCGGCCCCATTAGAAAGGAAAAAACATATTTATTAGCGACACGAAATGGACAAACTTTGAAAACTAACGATTTTTGTTTAATTTTGATTCAAATAAAACAAAACTATGATCTTATTTCAAAAAATTTAGAAAATGCGAGGGAATATTTTGTATTTTTTTAATAATATAAAATATAACATAGTTGTGGACACATAGTAGTAATATGCATTTTACCATGTCATGAGGGGATCAATGAACAGAATCAAAATTTTCTCCGCTTTCGTCAGCCAGAATTATATGTAACATGCATATTACTATTATGTGTGTCCAACTATGTTATATTTTATATTATTAAAATATAACTAAAGGCGAAAAGATTAAATTCTGATTTAGTTAATAAATGAAAATTTATCACTCCAGAACCAATAATTTTTCAATAAAAAAAATGGTGTACTTTAACTTCTTTTATTTTTCAATCTCAAACTTGACATTAAATTTTACTATTGCTTTAGAATTTTTAAGCTATTTCTGTCCACTACCATTAAATTTAATAATTAGTTAATTGTACTAGTTAAATTAGTTAATTTACCCTTTAGAGAAAGAGAGCATTACACAATTTAGTGGCCTTTGAATTATTAACAGACCACAACAATTTTGTTTAATTGCGGGGATAATTACCGAAGTTTTATTAGTTTTTCTTCAAATTAATTTCCAAAAGTTTTATTTATTTAGCTCATTAATTATTTTTATTAAATTAATTATATTTCCGTAGTCTGATACAAATTATTAAGAGGAAATTTAGAAGTTCAGTAGATAAAATGTTAAAAGTGGTCACAAAGAACACAAAGAAGAAAAAAACTTTTCGAAATGAAAATTTGGATTAGTTTCTCTCATTGAAATGTTTCTGCTTTTTTTTCTTTTTGATTCCAAGATTTAAATAATATAATCAATGTACCTTTTTAGATATATCATATACAGGATGTCCCATAAGTCCGTAAATACTTTAAAAATGCATAAAAATTTAAAGAATTGATATATTCGAATACGGTTTGCGGAAAAGTCACTCTCGTGAAGGGGGATTTTTTGCGGGTTGAGAAAAAAAGTTAGTTACATTTTCCTATTATAAATGGTGCTGTACAGAAAACGGACGCGGTAGCCAAGTGGTCTAGGCATCGGATCGAGGCTAGCATGTCATGAGTTCAATCCCAGTACCACTGAAGATCCGCCGTGTAGGGGAGCGATGCACGTAAAATCTGTCGAGAGCTCAAACGTCCTCCCGTTCGTGTGGTGTGGTATTTAGGAGAGGGGGGTGCCAGCTCAGGTGTCGTCCGCGTAACTTGACCATGGTTCAAAATTGCGCGGACCATCCCCAAAAGTCCTCGTGTAGCTGAACAGTGGGACGTTAATATTCACTCACTTACTCACGTTGTACAGAAATAAGTACCAGATATCTATGAAAACAGTTTATTCGAAGGCAGCACATGTTTACAATCATTCCACAACGCTAGCATACTTGTTCTATGTGTCCTCCAGCACCAGAAATTACAGGTTGCAAGTGAGAGATAATACATCATGTACTTATAGCATTTCAGTTGAATGCAGGAAATTTCATGGCGATTAGCATCCTTCAATTCCACCAAAGAAGGTGGGCTATTTTGATTAACTCGGAACTTAACATGACCCCAGAGCCAAAAATCAAAAGGTGTTAAGTCCGGTGAGCGAAGTGGCCATTCATTTGCAATGTGACGGCTGAGTACTCGTTTGTCAGTAAACGTTTTTTTTATTAGAAACTGCTTCACTTCGGTCCTAATATGAGGAGGTACACCGTCTTGCATGAATATCCCCTTGTCAAGGACATTATATTCCGACAAGCCGGTATCACTTATCTCGTAGCATTTCTAGCTAACGTGTTCTAGAAACGCATGTCTTGAACACGTTCGTGAGCATATCTTCCAGTCTAATCTTGCACAAGGCTCTTCAAAGAAAAAGGGACCCACATTGATTTCCGGCATTTTATAAGACTCTGATTTGCATATTTTCTGAGATTTGCTTGAGTACAGCGCCATCTACCGTAGGACGGTGTAACTAATTTATTTTCTTACCCCCAAAAAATCCCCTTTCACGAGAATGACTTTTCCACAAACCATATTCAAATATATCAATCCTTTAAATTTTTTTTAAAGTATTTACTGACTTATAGGATACCCATTATGTTTTGAGCCACGAACGGATGATGAAATTAATATCAAACCTGCCACACCATTCTCCAATTTAACGTGTTTCAGCTCTTCTACACGATGGGTTTTTAGAGGATTTTCGAACACACAGTCGTTTGAAACGGCACTGGCCACGATGCTATATCCACTCGATTGCCATACATTTTAATTTTTTCACATTTTTCTTTTGATTATTGAAAGCTGTTGGCTGTCAATTTCTGTTTAATTTAGGTATCTAATATCCATACATGGAATATTATTTTAATTATGTTTGGAGATAGCAAGTATAAAATAAATATTTAGTTAAGCAATTTTCATTTATCCAGTTTATTATTATTATTGATAAATACTCAGTAGAGATTTATATCATCCAAGTGCTTGAATATATTCTCCTATACGACATAACAAAAAGACATTTTTCGAGATCTGAACGTCAGTTTTTATTATTGAAGGAATATACATTCAAAATCACACATTAAAAAAGATTAGAAGGAAAAAAAAATATTTGTTCAAAAATTAATAACATGGATAAATAAACTGTGAATAACATGGATAAACAAACTTTAATAATTTAATATATAAAAATGAATTATATAAAATAATGAGAGATAATGAATTTTATACGAAACTAAAAAAAAGCTTTAATAAACTGAATGGGTATACTTTATATTTATTTATAACATAAAAGATTAACAGTTTCTTCAATTTAACGCATTTTAAATAAAAGTTGTTTCATTTATTTTTTTAAGAATTTCCTCAGTTATACTTTGTTTCTCGAAATAGTTCACTCATTTTCTCTGTCTCCATTTCCCTTTCTTTCTTTCTTTTTTTTTTTTTGTATAATTTATATTAGCGATACTCAACCTGTAGCCCTCCTGACCTTTCTGAGTGGCCCGGTCATGGCCCGTTGTACTAATAAACTCAATTATTTAAGAACAATGCATTAAAAATTTAGCGAGAAATTCTATCAATCAAGCAATCAAATATATCAATTTTGCTATCGGTGTCGTGCTAGTATGAATTACGAGGTAACTTTTTTTTTCTTTTTGTAATTGTAACGGTTAGTGATAGTACATAACGGTGGAGTAGCGACCATTTTATGTGGGTGAAACTAATTTTGAATTAACCCTCTTGTCTTCCAAGGGGAAAATATCTAAAGAATATGCATATGTTGTTTCAAGACGATTGAGATCTTGACTATTTTGAAGAGAAAAACAAACATGGATCAGCCACTTGCTTGATTTGTCGCGAAAATGTTATATACTTAAAAAATATAGTTTTTCTCGTCACTATACCACGAAGCACAAATCTTTCAATGACTGTTTTTCTTGTGGTTCTCTTTCAAGTCGAGATAAATTGGCTTTCTTGAAAAATTTTTGTACCAGCAACAACGTATTTTGATGGTGGTAATGCCACAAAATGCAGAGGTAACAAAAACATCCTATGAATAACTTATGAGTTGATACAGAAATTGTTAGTGTTTCTGAAATGCTTCTGGTGCACTCTTTGATAAATTCAGTTGTTTGGATATTTTTTTTTTATTAAAATGAAAAAGTATATTTGAATAAATTTGAAACAAAAATACGCAAGCAAGTCTGAAGTAATTTTAATCTGGAATTCAGTAAAAACTCCTTGCTACCATCTTGCACTTGATAAATTTAAATCTGAAATAAAAATAAGTGAGGCTTTGTCAAAAGAAAAAAAAATCAAACTATCAAAGTACATGGCAGCTCTGTTTATATGACAGAAGAATGCAAACAAGGGACTTGGATCATTGATGTAAGGAAATCGGATTTTCTCCAAACCGGGTAAAAAATGCATAAAATCTTTTTGGAGTTGAGTTTGAAAGAGTTTAATATTGTTTTAAAGTAAAATTCAAAATTAAAAGTTTTAATATTTTGATCAATTTTACGCATTTCAAATGATCTTATAGTCTTCCCTCCCACCTTTAATCCCCATGATGCGGCCGGCGTAAAATTATTATACGCATGCGGCCCGGCGGAAAAAAAGGTTGAGTACCCCTGATCTATATCATTGAAAAATATTTTTAAAAATGCTCATAAATTACTAATGAATGCTTCTGACAGTAAAAAAAAACAAAGGAGTTTTTCCTTACCCCCCCCCCCATTTTTTGTAGATTTACGAAAAATTTAGTTTTAATGTCAAAAATACTGATAAGTTGTTATTATTATTCCTTTTACAAAATCATTTGAAGCTTACTGCATGCAAATGTATCTTAAAAAGGATACAAAAACAAAACTTTTTAAAATATCTATCTTAAAATCTTATACTTATCTTTCAAAAAGACAACGTTTCGCTTTTTATTTACTATTTTTCTTCAAGTTTCGCTGTTATAAATTTTTCTTTATTTAAATCTTACCGAAGCATAAATTTTCTTCGATTTTCGTTTTTATCCCCCCTCACCTTACCTCCAAATTTTCTTGGAATATTATTGCTTCCAAAGCTTTGTCTTATCATTCAGATTTCATTGGACTTCGATTTTTTTAACATTTTATGTGTCAGAGTATATCCATCCTGTTCACAGTTGGATCTCAGTTTCGCTTTATTTACCATTTTTTTGTTGTTGTTCAAAACAAAATATATATCCCCAATAATATCTTTTCTAAAATAAAGAAACGGTTTAGGGATGCTGTATTCAGACGTAAACTTGCTACACTATCTTTTGAAAGATGCTTGTTAGTAGCAATAAGTAAAAATAGCAAAGACTGCAAAAAAAGTTCTTTAAATATCATATTACGGTAAATCGTTAGGGTTAAATTTCATTAAAGATTTTTTTATATAATCTTAAGTGTGAAAAATGCCCTATTACATGCAGGCATATTTCATCATTATTGAAACACTGACAATTATTTTTACTGTTTATATAGTCTCCATTTTTGTTTGTGGTCGCAGTAGCTGCGTGGACATGGTGGCGAACTCGTGGCTGGCGTTGTCAAGTCGCGAGTTTGAGTTCTAGTGGCACTGAAGACCCGCCACAGGTAGAAGAGCTGATGCACTTTAAATCTGTAGAAGGCTCAAAATCCTCCTGTCGGTGTTGTGTGGAAGTTCGGAGAGGGAGCTACTTCTCAGATGTCGCTTTCGTCACTTGACTTAGATTGAAAATTGCGACTTCCATCGCCAATAACCCTCGTGTTACTAGTGCGACGCTCATATAGCTCTCACTCAAACTCACTTTTGAAATCGTATGTTGAACATTAAAGAAATGGAAAACTATTAGAAAACATGAAAACAAATAATACAAACAGTAAAAAATGATTTGAATGTCCTTTCTGTAAAAACAATATTTCACTTACACAAATACAAATGTATCTTTAAAATGAACTTTGAATTCGCAGAGCAATAATTAGTCCGTGAAGGTATATTATTAAAAAATATATTTAAATCTTTAACAGTTTCATTTGCCTAAAGTGTTTTATTTATCAAATTAATAAATACTTTCACAATAATAGATATATTGCATCAATTACTCTATCATTAAATTTCCAAAAGTATAAGTGAAAATGGTGCCAAGAATCGCGTCCCAATTCAAACACCTTTCCCGCTAATAAAACCGATACAGGTAGGTGAAAACACGCTACAAGTAAAGCAGTGAGCTGGTGAATAAATATCACTCAGGAAAATAAATCTTAGATAAATAAACAAAGCACCATGCAGGCCTAGAGTATCTTTCGGTCTGTTTCTAGTCTGTAGTGTGTTTATTTGGAATCGTTTGGAGGTAAAAAAGATGTAAATGTAATCTATAATCATCAAAGGAGAACATAAAAAAAGAATTAAGTAAAGGAAAGGAAAAAGAAGATCAGCATGATATCCGGCTTGAAAAGGGATAAAGAATCTAATTTGCAGTTCAGAAATGTACATAATAATACCTAATTTTTAATGCCTTTGAGCTACATAAAAATCAAACCTCTGCTGTGGATTCTTTTGGCCGAGAATGCTTGTCTCTATTCAAAAGCTGTGGTTTTGCGGTTTTAGAATATTTTTGAAAGTAAACAAAGCTAAGAAATATGTAAATTTTGTTAAATTTGTTTTACTCATAGGTTCAATGTAAATGTGAATGAAATTGTTTGTAGTAATACAGAACAAACAATTATATACGGTGAAAACCCCACGTGTCTTTCATTCAGATTTTGAATTATTTTTTGAATGTGTATCGGAATTACTACGAAGATTTATAGCAATTTTCATTTTATAGATAATATTTTTATGATTTTTCATTTCTTTGTCAATAGATGCATAGAATTTTAAGGTAATTTCTTAAAAGGATTGCCGTTTAAAGAACATTTTGCATTTGGCAGAATGTTTTTATGACATATTATATTGTTGAACGACTTATTATACAAGGTGGGTACAATTAAATAACAAGACTGATACTATAAAACATTTGATTTTGATTTCATATATATTTACTCATTCACGTTTTTCAATCTCCTCCATCCCTGCAACCAGGGCCGTCTTAAGGCATGGGCCAACTGGGCCCGGGCCCAGGGCCTCGGCAATAACGGGAGCCTCGTCTCGTTCAGCCTTAATAAGATCATAATTCGAATAATTTCAACTGTTTAATGTTATCTCCGTTTGTATTTTTCGAAAAACTGGGAATTTCGTACGATGTGTGTACGAATAATAGTTGTCGTACGAATTTCTCACGTCAACTGGCTACATGTGATGACCATCGTCCATGTACAGACCTACGCCTACCACCATTCACCATTATTACTCATTCTGTCAAAAGGCGGCAGTCGGTCGAGCAGGTTTGTGCGATTGTAAGTCATCCATATACATTTGTATCCGATTATTGTTTGTTCGGGTATTTGACAACGTATGCTTTGTACTGACTACTTTTAAGGGTCATATGGGGGGGGGTCTACTTTTGAGTAGGGGCCCAGGGCCTTAAGAAGTCTTATGACGTCCCTGCCTGCAACACTCCATGTTAATCTCCCATCGTTTGAAACAGTTCTAGAAATCCTCTTGTGACAGCTTCTTCGGGACGCGTGCCGCTTTTTCTTTTGGAGCTTCAAAGGAATCAATTCTTGTTCTTTTTAATGCAGATTTCACTTTAGAAAACAGATAGAAATCGGATAGTGCAAGATACGGCGAGTAAAACGGATTATCTAACACTGGATGTTGTACTTAATTAGAAACGCCTTGACAGACAACGCGAAATGAGGCAGCGCATTGTCTTGCTGGAGAATCCATGACTTGTACTTCCACAATTTGGGCAATTTCTTCCTTATTCTCTCATGGAATTTTGCAAGATCATGAAGGCAGTATTATAAATTAATATAGTTTGACCTTCATGAAACTAGTAAAGGTACTCAGTCTCATGAATATTGGGGGGGGGGGGGAACCAATCACCATTGCTTCGAATTTTTGAATTTTGTTTTGCTGCTTCGAACACAGCTTTTGTTGAAGATCCAGTGTATGGCTTGGCGCTTCGTTTCAGGATCATAAATAAAAAAGAAAAGAAAAAAGGGGAAAAAACGATTCATCACAAGTCATTATTAATTTCAATAAGTTTGTGTCATTTTCAGTGGAATTCAAAGTGTCACTACAAAGATTTTTGCGATCATCTCTTGTTTTTCAAACTTGGAAAATTTTAAGCACCATTTTGGCACATACTTTTTGCATGCCAAATTTCTTACGGAAAATTTTCCGATTGGATTCTTTTTCAATCCCTACAGTCTCAGCAATCGCAGGAATATTCAACCGACGGTCAGATCGAACGAGATTACCGATTTCTTCGATATTGTTATCTATTTTTGGTGTGGAAGGGTGACTCGGGTGTGAATCCTTTTCAACTTCTTAGCCATTTTGAAAATGTTTAAGCCAACCAAAACACGATAAACTTTCTTTGCCTTATACTTCTTTCAATAAGTTATAAGTTTCAGCAGCGACTTTTCCAAGTTTCACGTGAAATTTCTCAACAATGTGTTTCTCTATTTTGTTTCATTTATCATTTTTCCAGCAAAAAAAAAAAAAAAAAACTCTAACGCGTACGATAACTACGGTTATACGGATTTGTTAACAGAAACAAGAGGTACTCCATTCGAAAGAGAAGACTCCACTCTAAATAGCTATAGGTCGCTGGAGTTTGTCGCATGCTTACTTCTTCTGTAGCAGAGTCGGTCTTGTTATTTAATAGTCACACCTTGAATCTGAATTTATGTATTGAATACAGCAGCAAAATTCCTTGAGATTTTTATACCAAGACCGACAGAATATTTCATTACAGTGAAAAGAATGGTTATAATTGGAAACATATGTAAAAAAAAAACAGTGTGCATTTTTTAAATGAAACAATACATTTTTTTAAAAAATTTGAACATCAATTCAATTTTTTCTTTAATACGGTTAAAAAGAATATATGAATCGATTGAATGCAAATACTTGAGAAACTACTTAACCTTATTTATTAAATAATCTTATTTATATTGAAATTATTTCTCATGCAGTGTTAAATAAATTAAAATATTAATTAAAATCGAACTATAATTCCTAGAACATTTGTTTCGTCCATATAAATATATTTCTATAGCCTAGTTATAAATAATTTCTAGAAACTAATACTAATACTGTTAAAACTTAAAAAATAATGTAAAACAATATAAAAAAATGTTAATTGGATTTCGGTTCTTCAAAACTTTGACATTAATGTGAGCAATGGACTAAAAAAGTGAATATTTGTTTTCTTTCAAATATTAAGTTACATAATCGAATAAAATTGTTACATTTTATTTCTCATATTAAATAAGATTCTCGGTTGAAGAATCATCAATTGTCCGGGGAAAAATTATGTAACATTTCTTTGTGTTAATAAAGACAGTTTTATAAATACCGAATTTGGGTCAAAATAATTAAACGGACTGTAAATTTAACAAATTTTAATAAGCAAAACGGATCCCAACCATATAGGATCGCTATACCTTTCGAACTTAATACAAAGGTTGAAACAGTTGGCTCGGAGCTAAATCTATACAAAGGAATTCCCGCCAACTGGCGCCAATATCGAATATTTCTGAAATAGTTCAATCCATGTATAAAATCCGAGAGTGCGTTTTTCTCCACAATTTTATCCAAAATTCTGCAAAGAGGTCAAATGAGGAAAAAATCTTATAATTTTCAAACATATTGTTCCAAGGTAAAAATGTTACCAAGCGGGAAAAACGGTTGAAATATTTTCTAGTCAAATTGCTATAAAGTAAAACATCTCCGTCGATGGTTTTATTTCTGATAAATCTATCTGAAGCTGAAACATTTGTTGTCATTCATTTTTCATTTTGTGTTCTGTCTGTGCTTATCTTACTTTCTGCACCACTTTTTTTTCGTTCGTATACGACAAGTGATCGTCGACCATTCTCCGGAGGAAAAATTGTCACATGATGGATTTATGCAATCAGACATTCCAATGAGTGAATGTAATTTTTCAGAGAACTATTTAAAAACTCCAATTTTGACATTGAATGATTTATGTGACTTTTTTTTTTTTTTCTTCTTCTTTTAGAATAAAAGTTTCGTTCAAAGTACCTCGAAAAATAAGCGATTAAAATAGCTTGCGCATGACTAACGGATAAAATATAAAAAAATAATAAATTAACTACATTTGCCCCCTGATCAGAAGATCCATATATAAGCCAATCAACATACTCTTTCCTTTCAAAAAAGTTCAAAAAATTCTCTTCTTATATACGGAAATATACGCTACTTTCAAAGAAAAAAAGATATTGGAGCTTATAACAATTATCATTATAATGTAAAACCAAAAGAATGAGTGAATATTAACGTCACACGAGGGCTTTTGGCGACGGACCTTGTATTTGACCTGCAGTGAAGGCACTAACTACCACACTACACCAACGGGAGGACGTTTGAGCTCTCAACAAATTTAACGTGCATCGCTTCCCTACCCGTCGGGTCTTCAGTGGTACTGGACTCGAACTCATGACATGCCAGCCACGATCCGATACCATGACCACTAGGCTACCACGGCCTGTTAAACAAAAGAAAGGAAGTACGCTATTTAATTAGAAAATATATTAACTGAAGCTTATTTATTTCTGTGTGCCTTAGAATACTATTTCCTTTATCTCTGTGAGAGACTCTCTCTTTTCTTATCGCAGTATCTCATAGCCATCACTAATTTGAGGTCATAATTGTATTCACCGATAGTCCGAGAATGGATGTTGATACATACGTATTCATTTTCCCCATGAATTATAATATTTTTATGCATAGTAAAAAAAAAAAAATGGATAATGAGTCATTACCAATTACCATAACAAATTTATGCTGCCATATTGATAAACAGTTATGAAGAAAGCACTGCTTAAAATTCATGAATAATAGGAGTTACTTAAGAAATAAGCTCTACAGAAAGTAGAGCTTATAAGGGTCCATTCTCCATAGATAGATTGCTCTGCAGAGGTGGCTTCAACTTCTGACACTTTTTTTTGTGCGTGTGATTAAAAAAACGTGACGCCTCTCTGTCATATTCGTTATTCTGCATTCATTTATCACGACGCCTTTTATAATTAATTAAATTCTTAAAAATTCGTAAAACATTAATAACTTCTTAAAACCATTTATAACTTAAAAATGCAATTAAAATGTATCATCGTGTTTTTTACAGCAAAAATGAAATTTCGGACGTCTTTGTATCTTGATGCCTTGTATCACCACTACACCTCAAACTAATTTGTAAGTTATTTTGTTCGTATCATTTCATTAGTTGACGCCCTAAGTTGCACGATTTTGAGTGTTTAATCTTAAATGTTCCAACTTCAGAATTACGAATAGTGATTATTAAATTAAGTATGGGTCAACTCCATTCTGAGATTCATTTTTATCATATCATAAATTCTAACGAAAATAATTGACCTATTTTATTTTGCGAAATTCTATGGCAGGGATCGGCAGCCTATGGCATGCGGTACAATTCTCTGTGACACTCTGCATTACTCAAGAAATTTGTCAATTTTTAAGTGGATGGAAGTTAATAAATTTGTAATGCCTTATTTGATAAACATCTCCAAAATTATGGACATTTACGGAGTTATGAAAAAATCTGTAATAAGATACACTTAAGATAAATTTACAGCTATGTTGTGTTGTTGTTGCTAATGCCACCTGTCTGACGTAGTCAGATCGAGGCTCACGAAATTCATCGTGGCATCGGGCTGTATTATATGCCGGTCATTAGACGTAGCTTTGAGCACCATCTAGGTGACAGCACGATTTGGCTCGTTTCCTCTCCAATTTAGAGGTCAGAGACTTCCCACCTCTCTTCCCCTTCTACCAATCTCACGAGAGGACTTGCAGCTCGAGGGCGACTTAGAGTACCTCAATGCCGCGAAGGCACTATACATTTACAAACATCCATGCCTTCTCCGGAATTCGAACTCAGGCCCAACGGCACAGCAATCAGCATTGCTAACCACTATACCGGATAGGCGACACAGCTATGTTGTAAATTATTAAATGTCATTGCTAAAGAGATTTAATTGTTTAAAGCTAGAAAATTGCATGTACTCTGTTTTCCGCTTTTGGTTCTACATGTCCTAGTAAAAAACCTTTCCTTATATGAAAAATATTTCGAGTCCGCAAGGAAATTGTTTAACAATTGAATGCTCAGAATCGTGTCAAATTGAAAGTCACAACATTATACCCCAGATAGGGCGATATGAGAGTAGAATGGTGCAAGCGCTAGGTTCCCATTCAAATTATTATCTTTTTATTTAACTATAATTAAGGGAAATACTTATATTTATGACGTCTATTTCTTAATTTAAAAAATATGCTTATAAATACATAATATATCTACAATTCATTTTTTTTTCGTTGACAAAATAGTTATATTTTTTATTATTAATAGTTATATTTTACGAAATATTATTAAATGATGTAAAATTAATATATAATAAAGCTGCAATTCTTAATCATGGACCTCTATTCCCTAACTCTGCGTGCATTATAGGGTGAATCGAATTGTTGCAAAAATGTCTTATTGTGTGGCACGCTGAATCCTATTGGTAGATTGATTTGCCACAGCTAAAAGATTGGCGACCCCGGTTCTACAGTAATTATAATTGTTTTTTTTTTTTTAAAATTGTGTTTTGAAAACTTTATAGAAGAATAACTTTTTGTATGATTCTTCACTTTCATCGAAGAATAAATTTTTAAATAGTATCAGTAACAACTCGTGTTACTTCTGTCTTGGCTTATTGTTGACAACACTGTTTAATTCATATCTGTTCTCAGAATTTTAAAAAAAATTAATTAATTAGCGTATACAATTCCAGAATTTGAATTTTAGAATTGCGAAATATTTTGCTTTGAATTGTAAATTAAATACATTAAAATTCTAAAACAAATTATTTTAGAAATTAAAATAAATATTTGAAAATATTGTTTATCATTCTAAATGTATCGAAATTTAAGGTGAACGAATAAAAATAATAATAGCCAACAATATATTCAAATTAATTATGATATTGTGTTTCATTTTAAAAGTACCAGGTTCATACAAAATTTTCGGTATTACCTATACTGGCAATATTTCAAAATAAAAAAACTAATAAAAATACTTATAAATTAAAATTTTGTATCAATGATAGCATAATTTTTTATAGAAATAATTAATGCTTCTGTAAGTGTTTGAATTGAACTGTATATTTTATTTTTAAACGTGTTCAGTCTTATTCTTGTGGTGTGTGTGTTTTATTCATTTCTATTTTTTTTAATATGTATCTTGAGCAAAATAATTTTTTCATGTCATGTCTTATACCAGCGACATCAACAAACTATTTTTTGAGCGATGCCAACATGTTTATGTTTTGAAAGAGTTTGTGGAATTCTGTCATTTCTGTGTTCTTTCGCTTGCTACTAAATTTTCGTTACACAAAGCTGCCAGCACTCTTATTTAATGTGTTTTCTTCTCAAAATACAATTTTTGCTGCTAGGATAGGATAGGACAAAACTTTCATTGGAGAACTAATAATTTTCCCTGTTTCTGAGACAGCTTTAAATAATATTAAAAACGAATTTTGTAAAACATATCGTAGCTTTAATTCTAACTTAATAGAATTAATAACGCTTAGAAAAATATTTTGACTTGGATAAAAAGTTTCCAGATTTATATTTTTCAAATGGGCTGCTTATTAGCAACTAAGCCTTTGAAGACACGGAACGTTCCCAAATATGAGAGCTATTTTAGTAGTGGCACCATCTCTGATGGTGGCTCTAGCTACCAAATTGGGACGCGTGAATTAATTTAATGCAAGTTCTCTTCGGATTCTAAATATTGCCTTGATTTTATTTTACCGAGAGTACCAGGGCCAAATTGATACTCAATGTATCATTTACACGCCACATAATCATATGACATGCGTGCTTACTACGATTCCTTCCAGCCGGGATCGAATACGCAACCTTAGGCTTACGAAGCGGGCACGCTAAGCCACCGAGCCGACATCCAGATTCATATAATATAAACCTCTATTTCAAATATACAAAAGACTGAATGAGATTTCGGAAAATATTGTTCATTAATTTTTTTTCAGATCTTGCACCATTATAGATAATTTTAGTTTATACTGATATGTGTAATAGAATTTTGTAAGGAAATTTAAGAAACTGTAGATTTAGAAAATTTAAAAGACTTTAAACTTTTTCGTTATTTTAAACAATTTTGATAAATAATATTATTAATAGGAATTCACTCAAAATATACTTTATTCTTAATTTGTATTTCAAATATACCAAAGAAAGTACCAATTTATTCTTCACGCAATTTAAAATATATGAGTCTCAATTTTAGAAAAGTGATTAGAATAAAAATAGGTTTAATTTTCTGACAAATGGAATAATATCGACAACAGGCAAACTTTTTGAAAATCAATTTTGTTATAAGTCGTAATATAACTATACTTGGCGGCCGTGGTATATAAGGGTCATGCTTCCAAGCTCGTGGGTGGCATTGTCGAGTTGTGAGTTCGAGTGCTGATGCCCCAAAACACCCACCGTGTAGAGAGACTTATGTAAGTCAAATATGTATTAACTATCTCGTGAACTTCAAGCGGTTCAAGGATTACTGCTTCCGGAAGGCGACATGAAATAAGTTTATTTGAAAAAAAACCAGCTAAGGCTAATTTTGCATTGTGTTGAGATCATCGATATCAGAGGGAGAATTGGTGAACGAACCTTGCAACGTACTGATAAGTACAGATCCAGATTCTCAATGTACCTTCAATCTCGAGACTACCAGATGAAGTTACGTCGATGGTCAAAGTAAGGATCGTATAAAGTGGGCCCATAGACTTCAAAGTCTTCCATTCGTTCCATCTTATACCTTACTGTGACTACAGGAAGATACAGGACGAAATCTTGGAGCCTTATTCTCGCTTTTTCAGAAGCGCAGTTCGAATTGATTTCCTTTTTATGGATAACAACGCAAATCCATTTAGGGTTCTTCTGATCTACGCATATCTGGAAACTCGAGACATTCGCTGAAAGTGCTGGCCAGCCAGATCTCCAGATCTTAACCCAATATAATTTGGAATTCAATTGCAACTGATCTTCCCCTTCCCAGAATAATGCAGAATTTGAAGAATATAAGCATTGCGTGTGTGTGCTGGAAGACTGAAGCCGTGGGACAGGATCACATAAATTTCCAGTGTACTGTGTAATATATATAAATACATTTCCAGTAAGCTAAGCAAACTGTATAACTGTAAAAGGGAATCATAAACCCTGCTTTTCTTTTGTTCCCTCTTGTATTCTCTCTTTTAGATTTTCCTGCCCTGACGAATCGTACACGCGATCAGAACATATGTGTAAATCATAACTGTATTTCATGGGCTGGCCAGAGCGATAGTTAGTTTTGTCTGTGGCAGTTCTACTTGGGGTGCGGGTTCAGACCCGGTCCAGTCAGTGGATTTTCGCGGTGCAGAAATCATTGAGCCATCGTATGATTATGCAAAAGATCCTAATTGTCTGTTCTGTTTGTACTCAGTGGAAACTGGATCCCTAGTATAGGTTCATCGTCAGGCTTGGGTGCCTACCTCTGGGGAGGAAACTGGGTGTCAAAATTACTTGCGATAATTGGTATCACCTATATGATGGTCTGAAAGCAAAATGCAATAATCAATCCATTAGAAGTGAGGAAAATAGCCATTCTATAAGCGTTTCTTCATTTAGTATTATGTCCAGAATATGTGGGCATGGTCAGCTGGGCTAGGGTATCATCAGGATAAAGAGGATGCGAGGCGCGTTTCGACTCAGGATCAGCAGAATGCATGAGTCAGATAATTTATTTACAAGGTATCCTCGGACGACACTCTGCAAGAACAGAAGAGATTTTGAACTATTTGCCTAGAGCAGTGGCAAGACCTCTTATAATGTATCGTCGTCCGCATCTAGGCCTAGGCCTGCCACCATATCTAAATAAAGGCAGTCAGTGAAGTCAGTTTATGCGTAGGTTTGTTAGTTGTAGGCCACACTATTATTTTATTTACTAGATTACCATTCATTTTGTATGTTGTAACTTGTGCATGTGGTATATACCTCTTCATAGAGTATCCATTACTTGTGACAACTTTTAAGCGATATGATTTTATTTGTAGTTTAGATTTGTTTTAGTATATTTTAAGAAAAGATGTAAATTTAAGAAGAAAAGAGATCATTGTACTAAATTTACAAAATAGCATAATGGGTACATTCTGCCAGTTATAAACAGATTTTCAGTTTTTCAATTCGATGTAGTACCATGTTTATTCATTTTGGAATGGCCTTCAGGATAGAGATCACAATTTTACAATGACACTTTATCTTGATTATTATAAAATTGCTTAAAAACAGTGAGTATATTCGTATAAGGGGCTATAGAATTGCCAATAAAACAGTGATTATTAAATCTAGATATTAAAACAATTCTATTAAACAGAACATACAAAAATTCATTATAATTATTTTTAAACTTTTGGAGCAATCGTAGTCCCATAGGCATTTTCAAGAAGAAAAAGCACAGACATTAAAATGGAACTTTCAAATGCTGAAGGCATTTTGCTTCTCCTCAGAACATTAGAAATAGCGACCAAAGACAGGCTAAGTAATCAAAACTTTGCAAATAAAGTGCAGCAATAATGTGATATTCTAGATAGTCAGGATTTTGTGCCAATACGCATCATCCCATACATACGGGTGGTGCTGTGGCGTCAAGTGCTATAAGCCAGCGCAAGTCAGAAGATTCTGTGACGATTACCCACCAGTTGGGAAGGACTTTGGTGGCAGAAGTATGCCGATAAATGCTAGAGGAACATTTCTCACAGTTAAGTGGTTGAAGGGCCGATCATCAGGATGAAACGCAGGCTAGTCGAGCATGATGTTATGGACAGGTGGATCATTCAGGGTATTGCGTTAGAAGTGTTGGGAACGGTGGACTGAGGAAGTACGCGCAGAGCGCCAGGTCTGGGTAATGGAGACCACGAGGAGAAAGGATCGTGCAGCAGCCTTGCGTTAACAGTGACTCGTTCAGCAGTACAGGCAGACATGGTATAGCATTGTTCCCACAAACGTTCCAGACACCTTGCAAATGATCTCTGAAATCAAGCGCTCTTCCGGCCTCCACAACCTGGAACATCGACAACTGCGATATAAGGCATAGTAGATCAATGGGAATGTCTGGCAAAGGTTGTGCCAATGATGAATCAGTTTGTTTTTGAGGACGGGTGTGCCGTATGCAGTGCTAGAGCGCTCTGGTAGGCAATTTAATTTCCCACTATTCATCCTTTTCTGCCACTGGCTAAGTGTAATGAATTAGAGGGCGGCCCTTTTCAGTAGCCGATACTTTAATTGTGATGCGTAGACCTTAACCAGCAGACTGTATTGTTGATATTCTTCGGCCCCATGGGATAACTCTCAAATAGTCTCTAAGACAATTTCAGCAAGATAATATATCACATACAGCAGGGTGAACTACATATTTTCAGACTCTCTGCCACTTGTGGCTGCTCCCAATTTATCCTACTTTGGTACGTGTGGATCCAACCTAAACAGATATCATGTATCCTCTGTATGTTGATCAGTTGTTCAAGATTTGTAGGCCCATCTGCCTCCAGGACAGCAGGTGTCTAATCATCAATGCCGGACCTGTGGCATGCTGTGGAGGTGGTCAACGACCTGTGAGTTGCTATTTGTCATTTGCACACCTATATTCGTTTAGTGTATTATTTTGAGATCAGTGATCTCTCATCTGTATCATTATGTATTAAATTCTGGCTCCATCCGATACTTTCTTCTTGAGTCCTTCTTTTCTTCTAGTGCCTCTGCTTTTCCTCTGAGCATTTGTAGTTTTCTTATTAGACAGAAAATAATAAACTTCAACCAATTTTAAAACTAATACGTGGTCTATAAAAATCATGTAAAATTTGCTTACATTTTAACCATCGAACAATTTCATCCGTCAAAAATATCGCCAAATCCGCGATGTATATACGTAATGGTGAATCAATTCCACTATTCACAATTTTAAGTTGGATGCAAAGGATATTACAGGTGGAAGGATTCCCAGAGTTTTGAGAATCTTAAGACGTCACTTGTGAACAAACTTACTTTGACAAAATCTGTCAGTGCTTCTAGATATTCTGCAAAAGTAAAAATTCTCTTAATTTCAAACTTTGTTAAAATTTAAAAACTGAAAATATTTTTATTAGGTATTACGACATTAAAGGAAAGACAGATTCATAATTTTCAACCAGAGCGTTTAAATACCAATCTTAAACAAATAAAATACAAACTGAAACAATATAATTTTCGTTGATGACAATGATAAAAACAATGCCAAAATGCAAATGAGATGAAACTTACTTCTGCATTACAGTGACATTCGAAACTTGGCTGGTATGAACATAAAAACATTCGTGTACAAGATTCTAAAAATGATCTATCAATCAATCGATGGAGCTTCATATAATTTTGTAGAAATTCCCGTAGATTCGTTCGAATAATCCTAGGGCTTTTAAACGCAATTTCCTTCTTCTTAATGTGGCAGTTTCTCGTAAACTCAAAGTCCAAGTTTAATTCTATTGATTTCATATGCAAATAATTTTTATTAATTCTCCAATCACAGTGTCTCTTTCTAGAATTCTTAGTTCCTTTGAGATCTGTCAGTATGAATAACCTAATCCTATATGAATAAAGTGTAGTGATAAAATCTCTTATAGATAATAAGAACTATATTCCAGGTTTTATTCTTATATAATCTCTCAAATGATCAAAAATCTCCAAATAAATGATTATATCTCCAAAATTATACAAAAAATTACTTACAAATAAATATAACTGTGCTTACAATTCTTTTCTCAGAGCTCAAAATAGAATAATTTTAGTATGATACCTTCAAGCAATTTAACTTTTAACTTCTGAACGATTATAATAAATTAGAAAATTAAAATTAAAATTGTGATTATTGAATTCATGAACTGATAATCTTATGGAGAAGGTACCTTAAAATATAATATCACCGATATATTTAAATAATCATTAAGGTGCTCTCAAAATAAATTTGCTCAATATTAATTGACTGCAGGTAACTTAAAAATATTAACGATTTGTCGATCGATTGCGTGGTCTACGTCTTCATTGACCTTGGATTAAAATCAGTCGCATTTAAGCACAAACACTTTTATTCCCCTTCCTTTTTTATTCACATTTTTCATTTGTGGCAGAAAAGGTCTCTTAATCAAACATATTTTCAAAATTCCTTTTCACAAACTCGCGTATGATAACATAAATATTTCTATTAGGAATACCATGACACGAATAGGTCGAACGAGACATTTTCTTAAGCAAATGACCTTTTATACATTAATTTCATGATATAATAAATTATAGCAATGCCAGAATCAACAGGTGTGAAAATGGCCTTGACTTTTTGAATAGAACTGCAAAGTCTAAAACTTTCAATATAAAATTCTATTTTTATTTTTATTTTACAAGATTAAGCACTTTTTAAATTCTAAAACAATTTCTGAATCTGGGTTCTATGGAAAGGTTTGAAAGGATATGAATTTGAAAAACTCAGACACATTGTCTTTATTTTCAAGGTGATAATAATAACTGCTCACCTCTCTACCCATAACTTGTTTGATTTAAGAGATAATATGATTCTGCAATCAATTAATACTGAAAACGTTTTGTGAGTTTTATTCAATTAATTCAGTTTACATACCGTCTTTTCTCAAAATTTGATTTAATATGAATTGAAGAATAAAATCTACCTTTTATGCGCTCTTTTAATTCTTGATATATCGAAATTAAAAATCATATTCTACACAAACATTTAAAAATAACTTGACACGATTTCACAATTGATCAAATTAAAGTGCTTTTCAGAATGGCCTTATTATTATTCCCCTCTTTCTCTTTCTGTAAATTTAAATCCTTCATACATATTCTTGCCTCAAGGCCAAAACCCCAGTACCTACATTTTACTATTATGGACGGCGTGGAAGGCATGTAATCAGGTGGAAGTGGTATTTAACTGCCAGAGAGTCTGAGAATCATTCTTTCATTTACTTCTGTGTGATTAGGAAGGCTGGATCAGCGACTCTGGTAGAGACAGATTAAAATCGAAATATTTCCAGGCATTGGGTTGTTCACGATCCACAGTTGTAGTACTTATACAAATGGATGAATGATGGTGACCAGCAGTAGATGGCTTGTTGGACGTCCATATCGAAAGATCGGCTCGGAGACTATCATAGTGAAACAAAACCAGACCAGGCAGTGGCTCATTATTAATGCAATACAGGGCCAATAGAATAATATCAGGCGAACTTCGGACACTGTTGGAAATG
The DNA here is from genome assembly GCA_019973975.1 of Trichonephila clavata. Lineage (NCBI taxonomy): Eukaryota > Metazoa > Arthropoda > Arachnida > Araneae > Nephilidae > Trichonephila > Trichonephila clavata. The sequence continues at coordinate 1,956 of BMAO01025869.1, read as the reverse complement.
AGGCTACACGAAAATGTCCCACTCATGTGCCTTTGTGACCGACGTCATTTCCAACCACCTGCTAGGCCAGGAACATCGCGACTGGCCTATGGATCAGTGGGAGAATTTAGATGGAATGCAATTGGTCATTCATCACACTATTAGCCGTGTCAAGTCATATCTTCCAGGCAGACAATTTGCTTTCTCGCAATTTAGTAAATTCATACAGGCCGGTGGTAGCTGATATTATACTTTGGGACATTCTCTTGGGCGTCTCTGGGACCCGTGGTGTAGTAGAGCAGACCATGGAATACTGCAGGGCATCTGAACTTCATTGCGGACCAGACTGCACCCAGGGCCTCTGTTTCAACTGGCTAGAGAATGTTATGGGATGTATCTGAGTTAAAATTGTGTTGGAGGTTCCAGGAGACATGATGCTGAATTCCAGTTAATGCTGTTAACCTAACTCTGCAGGATCTCGTCAGTGAACCCACATTTGGAATGTCATGGACAGCTCAGGTTCAGACCACCAATTCCTTTAAATATCTCCATTTGCGTATTAATTCTTAACATCTATTGTAATCATCTCATCTACAAGGACTTGTGGCATCCATGCCAAGATAAGTTCCAGGCTTCATGTTGCCAAAGGTGACCAACTCGTTATTGACATTTAGTCAATCATTTTGTACATGAGTACAGATCGAGTTCAGAAGATTTTGTATTTATTAGTCTCAAGAAAAAGCTGGTAAGGCGATGAAAATCTATTGGAAAACAATTTTAAAATACCGGATCACAGCAACAAAATCATAGAGCTCGATCCAAATTTACGTTTCTACATAGACATATGGTGTCTACAAACATAATCCATGTGATTAAAGTTATTCAGCCTTTAATTCCTAAATGATCAATATGTTGTAGTCCTTAAGTCTCAGAATTCTGCAACTTGGTTCCTTAACTTGTTTCCTTAGATTTCCATTGAATCAACCATAATAATGCTATGTAAACAGAGCTGCTTGCCAATATTATAATTTAACATGTACAATAAATAAGCAAGTAATATCTAACATATTGCATCCAGATAAAATTATTGCATTATTTTGTCATTACGGAATTCATGTCTTTTCCCAGGCTGCATTTTCAGTTTATTAAAATAAAGTATCTTCTTGTTAGTTTAACTAGGCGCTTGGGAAGAACTTACTTGCAGGGCCGGAGAAGCCAGAAGGCTCTGTCTTGACTGGTTTGCTCAAATTTCATTATAATTTGATTCTCTAGTCAAGGGCTTGTAGGTCTTCTGCATAAGGACCGAATGAACTAATGATGTTTTCGATGTTTGATGCAAGATAAATAAATCATACTTATCAGTGAAATTTTTCAAAACTGATAGTAGTAAATTAAATCATCGGTCTTGAAATACATGCCAATTTGGGCATGGATCAGCTCAGGTTTTGTCTTTATGTTGACCGTTTAATTAAAGATTAAATCTTAATGGCCCTCATATTTGCTGTGCATTAATAACCTCTGTTATTAAAATGCTTTCAGTAATTGTAAAAGTGCAGAAAATGATTAAGTGTACAAAACAATGAGTTAGGTTCTAGAACAGGTTTCAAAATGAAATAGAATTTCTGAAATGAAATAGAAACTTCTCAAACAACAGACATTTTGAAAACATTTTGTACTGTTTCGATGTTATTAACCAGGTCCATAAAATAACCTCCAGCTAATTTTACAAATTTTCAAATAACTTACTTTGTGATGTTCTTATCATTTTATTTCCCATTGGAAGAATTGGTTGCAAGGGTAAGGTCCAAATAAGTTCCCCTGTTGGCTGTGGCCAGGATTGTATAGTCAAAATATGAATTAGGACATTAAGATGAACTGTTTTTCGCACTTAAGTAACTGGAACATAGAGCATTTGTCATATCGCTTGATAAACAGTCCTCCAGGAAAACTCTGGGCTTTGCAGACGGAAAAGCGTGC
>BMAO01025868.1:0-31382 GCA_019973975.1 Trichonephila clavata | reverse complement strand
TTTATTTCAATAGATTGGTCGTTTTCTTACAAGAAAGATCCGATTTCCTGTGTGAAAAAATTATATGTTCAGTTAATTTTATTCCAGGGTCACATTCAAATTTTGTTGATTTTTCTTCATTATTTATCTGAAATATTAGGCTACCAGTAAATTAGTGAGAGGAACAGCTTGACTGAATACTGCTAAAGTGCCATTAAAACTAACCAAACATCTGTTGTAGGTAAAATCCGAATAGCCTTCATTGCGAACATCTTAAGGAAACAGTATGATTCAATTGAAAAAAAGTCAAAAAAAATTTTTAGCCTAAGATAATTTTCTATAATCTCACAAATTAAAGCTCTTGGGTTAAAAATTCAGTTAGAAGATCCTATACTGATTTTACTCAAGAGCTTTTATGTTCGTTTTATTCGCATCCCAATTGCAAAAGAAAACCTTTTATATTCATTTAAAATGAGCCTTTTTCCTGTTGTGTCAAATGTTTGACATTTTTTTATGTATTGATATTAGTACGTGTAACAACAGTTGGTATGCATTTATGAATCAAAGCAATACTATTTTTTAAAAGTAGGTGAATTTAGAATTTACACATTTTTTAAGGAATTTTCAATAAGTATTTCGAAAAAGTTTTTTACGAATATTTAGTCATGCTAGCAGAAAACCTTATCAATTTTTGTTCATAGCTTGTGGCTTATTTGTAAACCATACTTCATGCGTGTTATTGTAGGAGTAGCATTTTAAAATTCCTGCGCAAATTTTAAAACTGTTCTTTAAGTGGTTAGTACTTAGAGAACAAAAACTTTAATGTAATCCATATGCGTTGATTACAAGCAAAAAAATCACTTTTTTCATAAATCGTAACTTGTTTCCTTAAAAACGGGGTGAAAGCTTTTGATATTCACAATGGTAATATAACACCATATATTAACACTCTTCAAATCATCTATATTTCATATTGTCGCTACAATTTGATTTTGGAAAGTCTTGATAAAATGTTTCAGTGGTTTTTCCTGAAGTAACATAGGTATAAAGAATTTTCTGGAGGGTACAGGCAGAAATATAGAGAAGCAAATTACCTATCTCTATTTCGAGTAGTTATTTTCTGTTTATTTAAATGGGGAAAAACATCTAATGAAACAGTTCGTGACTTGTTTGGTGATGCAATGTAGATTTAACTAATTGCTGCAATTATGAAGCATGTGATCTAGAAAAAATGTTGGTTAGATGAAGCTCGGTAGCATATAATTTTCTCTGATGTGGAAAAGAATACCTATTTATTTAATTGACACAATTCAGAGCCACCTGTTGCTTGAAATGGCATCAAACTTGATATGGAGACTAATAAGGACGTGGGAAGCAGGATTCTGAAATAAAATACCGGGTAGGGGGTATTCGTAGAGCTGTGGTAACTTACCAAATCGAGAATTGGCATAAAGCACTGCTATCAAAGTAAAAGGTAAATTTATGCGCCAACAGTTCCAGTAATTTGGGGTATAAAAACATGTAGGAAACTCCGAAAAAGTAAAATTCTCGTCGTTAATTTGCAACTCTCATTACCAGAACGCACATTGGTAAAACTGTTATGTCTTAATCAGTGCAATGCATTCATTCGGCTTAGCATAAAAAGCGGGGAAAAAATTTATTTATATTTGGAGTTAGACGTGATGGATATATATCAAATTCAACAGAAAATAAAAATTGAAAATTTGCATCTAGAAACCAGTGTCGGCGATCGATAGCTGGATGGACAGTGTCTAAGCGTATTTAGGCTTAAAAAATAGGGAATGTCTAGGAGTATAATGAGTTGTGGTAGACATTGTAAAAATTAAGTACAATGAGGAGCATTTTTTTTTCTAAATTAGCAACTTTCCGTTTTAAAGCTGAGTAATGTGTATGTTTGGTGGAAGACATCCAGGTTTTCAATGGCCAAATAATATCAAATGTGGTAACGTTTTTGAAGCATTGAATTCCTCAAACAATTTTCAAGGCACTGAAGGATAGTTTTGCCAATACACACAATGGATACAAGAAAAATTAAAAATAAAAGATTTGAAATTACATTCTCATTGTATAGATTTTTTTATTTTCAAATTGTACCATTAACTAAGATAAAGTATCAATCCCGGACGCTTCACTCGCAACCGAACTACCTGAGTAGGTTATCACAAATCGTGAGGTTCTTCATTGAAGATGTCAATAACCTTTTCAGTGAGGACAGTAAAAAATTCTTAAATACAAATCTTGAGGTGAGTCAAAATCAGGTTGAACACTTCCAATAAGATTCTGTGGAATTTTTTGCTTGCTTTGAATAGTCCCTCGCGCGCGCGAAACTCACAAAAGGTTACGTGATTCAAGCCAATTTTTTGAAAATTTGTTTCTTAAATCAGTTTCATATTTTATCTCTCGATCACAAACTTCATTCACCTCGTGAACCGGTACATCTTGGTTATGTATTTTGAAAGAATGTTTCTTCCAAAAATTAACTTAAACTGAGCATGATACACAGAATCTCAGCCCATTTGAGCCTTACCATCAGTGGTCAATACTTTAATATATCTGAGCTAGTCAGTATATTCTCACTAAGTATAGTATATTCTCACATATTGGACGAATCCCAGGGTTTCGTATCTACTGCAAAATCTTATGACAAATCTTATGTTTTTAAATTGACTCGGAGCTAATAGACCGAAAGAAAATTTTGAAAATTCTGGGTGCTATTGAGAGAAATCTCGGTGAAATAGTATTTTTTTTTTTATGTGATACTGAACATATCAGACATAATAATGCTCTTTGAAGCATCTACAAAAACAAACTACACACATGACAAAGGGGTTGTTTTCTTTCATCCTCGCTGCTATACTTGTTCGAATACTGCTTATGTTCCCTCTCTGCTTCTCAGTAACATTGAATAATTGCATTTCTTGGATCGATTCCAAATAGAGGGAAAAACAACTTGTACAAAGTTTCACTATCAATGAACGTGGTTTTGCCAAAGTGTTGTTCGATATCTAGTATCTTAGTGACACACACAAACGAGACTAACGCCCGTATTCACCACTAACCTGACAACCGGTTAGAGGAAGGAAACCTGGGTTTCACCAAAAGTGCGATTCACCATCGCAACCACGCATGCGCAGTATGCGATTTTTCGAGTGCTTACAGTTTTGAAGCTGTTTAAGTTCGGATTTTCTTTCAACTCTTTTTTTTTTTTTTTTTTTTCAATGATGATTTTTTTTAAAAATTTGCTCAATTTCGCAGCTACGTTATTCAAAGTATTCTACATTATCCAGAAGAGAGAGGATATTAAGAAAAAAGAAATAATGTATGTGAAGAAATGGACGGTCTCAAAGTCCGTTAAAATTCCATTTCGTACGATATTTCACCATACCTTGTTTTTCTCCTTTCTTGACAAAAAACGCTGTTTTTTTTGTTCCATTTTTTAAAATTTCCATAACATTGAGAGACGGAATTGTTTTGTCGTTCGGGGATTCATCACTCCGTCAATGTCGTTAAATTTCCGTGCTATTTCACTATATGCTTCTTTTTTTAAACAACTTACCGCATGTTTCTTTGTTTTCTTTAACATATGCAAGTGTTCCCTTTCTAAATTGCATAAAATAAAACTTCGAAAGTATTCATTTTGAAGAATAAACACTGAAAAAGAAGAATATGCAACTATTCCGATAGAAGTTTAGTTCAGATCACGGCGAAATCAGCCGAAGTCACGGGGCTTACTTCGACCAATGAGAATCGACCAGTAACCCCAGGTTAGGAAACCCGCAGTCAAGTAACCTGAGGACGAAAAACAGTGGTGAATAGTTCTAACCTGGGGTTAGTTTTAACTTGACTGCCGGTTACTTAACCCCAGGTTTCATCGCTGGGTCAGGTTAGCGGTGAATACCGGCGTAAGTGTGTAGCTTGAAAAACAGTGGATTTGACAACAATTGTTTTGGTAACGTCATCCCACACATCTCTATTAATGAGGCCTGTTTCGACTTAATCGATCACGTCAGTTGGGAGTACTGCGTCATTGAATGAACACTTAAAACTACATTCCGCCGAAAAAAATGTTTAATGTAAAAACCAAACAGCGAATCAACATCAAGTTTCTTGTGTAACTTAAGAAATGAGTTACAGAAACATTTTAAATGTTAACTAAGACTAATGGAATAAAACTTTGTCTTGTGCATGCGTTTTAGAATAGCATGAGCGGTTTTCAGGGGAAACGGACAGTGTAGAAATGATCAACATACTACGCACCCAAGGTGAGCGATCACAGACCCAAACATTGCTAAAGTTAGTGATGTGTTCAGGAGTGGACCGAAGATAAAGTGTTCCTAAAGTGACGGAGTTGGTTAATTTGATAGGGAAGCTGTTCGACTGACGATTTACGCATGAGAAAGATTTGTGTGAAAGTTGTTCCAAAAGTTCTGTCGCTGACCAAAAACACTGCCTTAAAGACGTGTGTTTAGACATGTTAGAACACACATTGCAAATAAGTCAAATTTGTTGGAATCTGTTGTAACATGTAATGAGGCAGGGAGTTTTACCTATGATCTAGTAAATAAGTGCTAGTCGATGCAGTGGAAATCTCCAGGATCCCCAAGATCCAAAAAAGCACGCGTATCAGAATCAAAATTTAAAGTAATGTTATTGTCTTCTTCGACTTTAATGAAGTTGTAATGATTCAATGGGTTCCCAGTGTTCAAACTGTCAATGAACACCACTACATTGAAGTACTAAGAGCACTGGGTAAAAAAATTAGGGAAAAAAGGCCACAGTTATGAAGTGATGAATGGCTGTTGTACAAGGGCAATGCACCCGCTCACAAAGCCTTATCTGTCAAGCAGTTTCTGATCAGTAAAAACTTTACTGTGATGGGGCATGCTCCTCATTCACCTAATTCGGCACCATGCGACTTTTTTTTATTTCCCACAGTTAAATCTTGCTTAAAGGGAGCCCATTTTACCTCAGTTGAAGAGGTTCAGGAAAAAATAGGAGAATCTTCTGAAAGGCCCTCCAAAAATCTCGTTCCAGAATTATTACCAGCAATGGCAGCACCGAATGCAAGTGTGTGTATGCTGAAGGGACAACTTTGAAGTTGATACTATCATGGAGAACTGATTTTCTGTTACAATGATGAAAAAGACCAGTCCAGAGTGGTTAAAGGGGATACATTCCATTTCCCCCAAACTTTTTTGAAGTGAAAACTTCTTTAACGGCGTTGGGCACTTTTTGGTAGGGGTAAAATATTAAGAGTTCGCGTCACGGACATGCTCTGAGTGGCGCATGCGCAGTGTTGCTGTTCGCCTCAGACACTTTTTGGATGGGTGAAATCTCGTGCGTTGGCGTCATCGAAATGCTTATAGCAGTAAATCTGTAGCTATACAGCTGACGTATAGTGCTGTGTATATCATATAAGTGAAGTTGGATGGATTAAGTGAAAAGTTCAATGTGTATATACTGTGCATTGCTCGTTGGATTCCGAGAATGGGCAATACATGTTTATGGTTGGCGTTTATATTTCGCCTGGAAAATATATGAGATAGATACAACAATTTTTATTCGAAAATTTGATGATTTATACAAAAGAAGGTTCTGAAATACTCGAAAAAAGATTTGGCGAAAAATATGATACTGTACCGAAGACTTTTAGCGGAGACTTCAATATTAACTTTGCAGGTGATAAAAATCTTCCACTAATTGAATTTCTAAATGAAACACTTAATTTAAATATGTCCAATGATCGAAAACTCAGTACTACAAAATATAAAACGACGATCGATGCAGTTTTTACGCGACACTTATATAAAGTTGAATCAAACATTTTCCTTTCTTACTTAAGTTACCATAAGCCTATTGTATCTTTTTTAGAACAAAATGAAATAATTGAAAGTACAAAAAGTTGAAGTATTGTTGAAATTAATGATTCAAACAATAAAAATAATGTTAAAAATCAAATACATTGAAATTCAAGTAAATACAAATACTATCCATAAATAATATGATTGTATATTTAATTGTTATTTCAATTGAATTGTATTTATATTTTGTCATGATCTTGTACAGCCGTAATATATTTGAATAATAAAAAACCATATAAACATGCATTTAATTGTTGCTCGAGTGTCAATAGATGTGAAAACCAGATTGATGTTGATAATTTTAATTCAAACATTATGAAATTTTTAATACTAAAGGTTCTAAGTTTTTACTTCTATCGCAGTTTCTATAACTGCCAATTTTTGTTACTCAACATTATACTAATTATCCATTTTCCATTCCCGTCTCTAATTGCATCAAAAATGGTGTCTCCTCGTTACGTTTATAGTGCGAGTCTCAAAAGGAAATGTGATCCATCAGATTTTCTCCATTAAATAGTGAACTCATTCATCAAGACGATTTATTTAATCAAGCTTCACAAAATGCTCGTGAATGCTGGAGTTGATATTTAAACATTATTCTCCATCAATATTTTCATTTCATCTTTATCTGTGGTGGAGGGCCTACTGGCCGTTCTTGATCTTCAGGACTGAAATCTCCATCTTTAAATCTAGCATATTACTTCAACACAGTTCTTTCAGCTACAGCATCTTCGTCATAAATGATGTATAACTTGCTTACTGCCTGTGTGGCGTTTTGCATGTCCAGTAAAAAAAAAAGCCCTCAGACCTAAAAAAGCACTTTTTTCTTCTGTATTCAAAGCATCTTAAACTGATAGCAATTAATGCATCATAACCAATCTTTTTTCCGCATTTGCCTGTAGTATGTGTATGTATGTGATTTGTTTTCAATCATTCTGATGTATTGTATTCAAACCTGTTCTTATGGCACCTTTGCCAAAAATCGACACTACCTAATAGAGCAAGAGAAGCTTTTCCCCTACCGGCTACTAACTCGAGTATAAAAACTGAGATGGTCACACAAAAATCTACACCAGTGGTCTTCAAACAGTGTTCCATGGAACCCTGGAGCTCCTCAAAGCATACCCAAGTGCTCCACAAGTTACAATAAAAAATAAACGTATGACGTTTGTACAGTTACAAGTATATAAAGCTTATCCTATTCATTAAAACTAAGCATTTTGTTTATATGTAATCACTTTATTTTGCAACACTTTTTAAACTTTTATATATTATAATATAATAAAATATTATTAAAATGTTTCATCCTTATATGTAAATACTTCCTACTAGGATTGCGAATATTTTTTGTTTACTATCTCGGGTTCCATGGGATAATTTATACTCATTAGTTAGCACAATATCTTGCAAAATAAATAGTTTTCTAATGGAAAATGCACTTTTTTACATTTGGGGAAAAACATCTATAATGAAGGAGAGGAAACAACATATCAGCAGATTCGATGTTAAAATCTAAATTAAGCATGAACAGCTCCTAAATGTTATATTGCAAATTCATGCAAAATACATATGTATTTCTCAGACACTATAAACATTTTAACGTCTTTCAGAACATTGTGTTTTAGGGAAATATATTTCTCAATGGTTTTGTCGCTACAAAAATAAAGTATAAAAACAAATTAAATTCGGAATATGGGATGTGATTGCATTTAATCTCAAGACCTAACTTTGACAGTTTGCGGGGAAAAAAGTAAGCACCCGTACCAAGTTACTAAATATAATACATAGTTACGTGGATCACAAATTAATATTATAATGAGTAAATTATATTAAAAATCAGATAAGAGTATTTTAATAAAAAATGCAATATTTTTTACTTGCCTAACTAAACTAAACTTTCAACTAAAATTATAATTAAAATTTAATTTTAGTTGAAAAAGTTTGAAGACCACTGATCTACACCATATGTATATTTATTTTTTATCTTAATATATTAGAATTTATTTTAAGATTTAATTTTTGAATCTTTATTTTGAATTTATTGTGTGCTCCCTGTGTGTGGCTATGTTTATTTTCAATATCTATGATGAAGATATATATATATATTTTCTACTTTACGAATAAGAACTCCCTTCTACTGTACGAATATATTAATCAAACAAATTTCATGAAGCATGATGTTTTGTTCGGATTTCCACACACATTCACACAGTAGGGTTTTTTTTTTTTTTTTTTTTTTTTACAAAAAAAATTTAAGAAATTTCCTGAAAAATGTTTATAATATAATTGTTTGATTATGAATTGATGTTTATTCATTGCGTTTCAGTATTTCTATTGTTATTCATGTATGTAAATATATGTAATTGTCACGTGATTCTATTTGTATTTTATCTGTCTACTTAGATATTGCGGAATTCAAAAATTCGGCAACAGTTACCTTTGCCTGCATCGGCTATACATTCAAGTATCTGACACCACCCTTTTTTTTCTGTTTTTGCTAGATACATTATTCGAATCTCGGAACGTATCCCCGGTAGCCTAGTAGTCAAGTTAACGGACTCATGGCTGACGTGTCATGAGTGTTGTAAATTATGGACTGGATGGTCTGAGTGGTGGAGCGTGGTTGACACCCGCACAGACCCACATGGTCTATCTCGATAGAAACCATATGTAACGGATTCTGTCTCAGTTGAATCTTGAACTTGGCTTCAGTATAACTAGACAGCTGTTGTTTACTCGTAATTCTTGGCTTCGGCGTACCAGGTGCGTTGCTTACTAGATTTTTATCTTGAATATTAGAATTCTCTTTAGTTTCAGTCTAATTAATGTAATGGTTTAATTTGTTAAAGATTGTTCAGTTTATTGTTGAAAGTTATTGTTACCAATAAATCCAGGAAAAGACAATTCTAGGACTCCAGATTATTATTATAACACCACACACACGCATTAGTACATTAACTACAATGAGTTCGAGTCTAGTACCGATGAAAACCAGCCGTACAAAGGGGGCCGATGTACGTTATGGCTGTTTTCGCTGTATGCATGAGAGCGTGAACTTAACGCGGAGCACATTTTCGGACAGAAAAAATGCCTCAATTTTTATAAAATCTTGTGACATTGTAACTCATGCATTTGTTTATCATATTGTGTTTTAAAAACAGTTCACAAATAATTAGTTTTTCTTTTAACATGTAAAGAGATAGCTCATTTAGCATTATGTTATAGGAGAAAAAAATGCGAAACACATTTTTTAAAAGAAAAAGCGTGTCAACTCGGATAAAAATGAGTAGTATTATAAAATAAGTGATTATCTACAAGATAGTGAAGCCAGAATATAATATTAATGCTTGAGTACTTTTATATCTAAAAAAATATTCCGAAATGGGGTCCTACTTCCTAACATTACGTGACAGCCTTAAATATGTCGAGGCTCAAACGTCCTCCCGTTGGTGTGGTTTACAACTGATGGTTGGTGTACTAGCGCCACTGAAGAGTAACTAAGTTTTGGCTCTATTAATCCTTGAGTTAGTATATCAAAATGTATATAGTTTTTTTCACTGAGTCCTTGAGTCACTTAAAATAGGCAGCCCGGAGCTCAACACTTTTTCTAGTCATTTGCAGATATCTTATAAAAAATCAACATTCACACAAAAATAATAAAAGCGCTTTACTTTAGATATTTATATAAAGCTTTGTGAAAATAAACAAAATCTGGCAGAAATTGGGTTATTTTGTTCTTCAAAATTTGGTTACTTGTAAGATAACTCATGTAATTTTGAATATTTTGTTCTACAAAATTTGGTTACTGGGAAGATAATTGATATAATTTTGAACGATGTTGATCCGTTCTGATGCTTGGAGCACTGCGGATTAAAGATGCGAAGAATCGAATAATAGCCAGTTTGTGGGGTTGTTAGATAGCATACCTGTTTTTTAAATTTAGATGTAGTTAAAAAATTATTTAATTTGAAAATTAGTTTCTTATAATAATAAGAATTTTTGGCAACAAACTCTCAAGGGTAGCAATCGTTTCGGGCCACGGATTGGCACAGGTCTGTGAATCTAATGATCGGCCGACTAAGAACTATTAAATTATTGTTATTTCATTTACTACGGTGTATTTCTCTCGGGTTTGAGCGACTTTCCAAGGAAACCACTTTATATTCCATGTTAAATCTCTTTATTTTTAGTGTAACTGTATTTTATACTGAAGATATATTTGAATACAAATAAATTAAAATCATTATATTATAACGATCTAAAATGTAGCCAATCAACGCCCCACCCTCAGCGGGCCGCGGAAAATGATCAAACGTTGACTAGTGCACAGCGATAAAAAGGTTAGGTAGCACTGCTATATACTGTCTACTTAAAAGGTCGCAGGTGGGTTTACTTTTGCTTGAGAGCTCATGGCCTTAAAAAGTTTTAAGACGTTATTGTGTATACTGACATGCATCGCAGCATTTGACAATTTGTTCTGAGCAAGCTTCAGCTTTTATTAAAATTCATACATTAATAGAGCTCATGACATATAAAATTCGGAATGTTTTGTTCTTCGTTTCCACTGTTGCTACTGTTGCCACTTGAAGACATTAACATTTAATTCTTCAGAAATTTACTGTAATTCTTACAGAAATCAAATGATTGGATATTTAAAAAGGAAGTATTTAAAAACGATTTTTTTAAATTAGAGAAAAAATGTAAAAGGAAAAATAAATAATGTTCTGGAACAAGATGGAAGACTATTATTGCGGTATTAAAGACCAATTTCTTCGTATAACATTTATAGTTTCTGTTTTCTAAGTGCTGAAACAGTGTGAAAGAAGAGTGTAACCCTGTGATCAGCGAGGAAGAAAGGTCATAAGAAAGTCATTTAGATTTCTAGTTAGGAGTGACCTGAGTGTCGTATATATATATATAAAAATTATTCTAATTTACTTATTAGAAATGTGACATCCCTCAATTAAAAAAATAAGAATAAAACAGTATTAGGAGGCAATAGATACTAAATTAAAGCAGAGGAAGAAAGTTGCTGATTTTTTAAAAGAAAAATTTAAGGAAATTCTTTGGACCTATTCAAGAGAACAATGAGTGGAGAATTCTTTATAACCATGAAATTTACAAGAAATATGGCAAGACTGATATTGTGAGAACTATACAAGCATCACGTTTTAGGTGGCTGAGCCTCCCGCTTAGATATACCGGTGCTTTTCGTACTAAAAAAGTAACTGCTTTGAAAATTGAAGGGACCAGACGTACAGGATGACCACATACACGATGGCTAGATTATGTTGAAAAGGACCTCAAACTGATAGGAATCAACCGATGAAAATCCATCTTGACTGGTAGGGTCAATTGGAAGAGGATCAACGAATCAGCCTTGGCCTGCAAAAAGGCTGTTGAGCTCATAAAGAAGAAATTTAGTAAATTACATTGTTATTTCTAGTTTTGATAGAAAGAGAGGAAAAGCACCAGTGAAAAAACGAATAAAATCTTTTCCTAAGCCGGCTTGTTCTTGGTCAAAGAGGGACGTTTATTACATTTAAGTGTTAGCTTCTTCTTTCGTGACAAGTTTCAAAGAGTAATTATTAGAAAATGAATAAAGCTAAACGAAATGAAAATCAAATGTATCAAAGAAAAGTTTACTTTGAAATCAAGAAAGTATTTAAAATTATTTTGTGTGAGATCTAAACGTATATGTTTAGTTCTCTAATTAATTAAATTAATCAAACATTTCTCTAGTAGGATATGTTTAATTAATAGGAGTGTTCAGTGTACGTGTATGAGAATGTAAAGTGCCCTCTAGCGCTCATAGTGATTCAGTGCATCTCATAGTGATTCAGTGCATCCTTAGACTCCAACGAGGAAGGAGTCGAGTCGAGTAAATAAACATCAGTCCACTACAAATTGAGTGACTTTTTATTGAGTACTTTTTTGTTTGAGAAACTGAGCTATCAGGAGGAAACCTACGTAATTTTTTTAATGCAATTCTTTTATATTAGTTTCAAATGCTTTGTTAGTTTTTATGCTTAGAAAGTTTTTAAAATCCCAAACTTTTTCTTTCACACATTTAACTGCTACACATTTGTATACAAAACATATTTGTATAGAAAGTTGAAATGTTATCTATATGAAATGTCTCTCCCTTAAGATCATTTTAAGCTAAGAAATATTAGATCCTAAGCTTTCATTCATTCTTTAAAAGTATAAAACTATATTATCATTACCTTTATTGAGAGAATTTTTATTATGACATAGAGATGTATTAGAAACAGATATTAAAATATTCTAAAATATTTATATTTATTAGGTATCAAAATATGGTTTGGTTAATACCCCCTATTTTCTATCTCTACTTAAATTAGCTTTTAGAATTAAAGTCACATTAAACAAGGCTTTAGAATTTTTGAGGTAATAGAATTTTTTTGGGTATTTTTTTAGGAATTGAATGTATAGCTTGATAACTATACTGTGTGCATGTGTGTTTCATGAAATTGTATTTGAAAATAGAAACTGTATAGAACATTTTGTTAAATTTGAAATATTTGTTTGTCTTACGTTATGGTTATGATATGTTCTAAAAATCATCAAATGCCAGTTTTTTTTCATAAAAAATATACAAAATTTATTTACACTAGGCTGTACATAAGCAGTTTTATCCCTTTACAGAACAATGATAAACAAAATGCGCAATTATAAATGATAATGTTTAACAAATACGTATAATTACATAGATTCAAGCTCATTTTATAACCTTTTCAGTTCTGAAGAATTAGACATTCAAAAGCTTGTTGAAAAAAACAATATATATATAAATATATATAAATTATTGATTTTCATCCAAGTTTTTCGTTTAACAGAGAATTCTCTTAAGGATAAAACAGAAATATATTTATGTAAAAATATATTTCGGACAGAAATATATTTATATCAGTGTAAAAGGAAATAAATGCAATACATGTAAAAAAGGTTTTAAAAAAATGTATAATCCAATGTTTTAGCATGCAGATATTAAATCAGTTGAAAAGGATAAGCCAAGATAGAGGAGAGAGAGAGTTTATAATATCTTTTGGATTCTACTCGATTCTGTTTATTTTATTATATATATTTATTTTCTCTTTATATCCTCTATTAAGTTATGCTTATAAATAAATACTTCAAACAGAGAGAGTATTAAAAGATAAAAACAATTTTAGCTTAAAAATAAAAACAATTTTTAGCTATCACAATATACCATAAAGTTCCTGGTCTTTTAGTAAAATTCTTTCGTAATAGTTTTCACCAACATTGTTTGTTAAGGCTATGTGATTTCCCATAAAATTAGAAGTTGCACAAAAAGGGAGAAGATCCCTTTCTTCTTTTTAATCCCATTTAAAAGAAGAAAATGATTTAAATGTATGATTTCTTTGAATCTAAAATATGTAATGCTCTCGATGTGAAATTCTCACAGAACTGATTAAGCAAAGAAAATTCCTCTTATTGTCTTCCAAAATTACCCGCTGGATGCAATTTATCTTATACCATTTACAAAGGCTGGATGATTATATTAGGCTGAATATCAGAGAAGGGGAACAGAGGTGATGAACCATAGCCATCGTTGATGGGAATCAATACAGTTTGGTCTCCAGCAATGGGTAATCCTTGAGGAATCAATCTTGAACCTCCAAATGGGAGTAGGTAAGGTTGGTTGATGTATCTACCATTGTCAATTGGGACGACGGCTGGTTGGATTGGGACCAGTAGGGGTTGAGCTGGACGGTTGAAGTTCCTTCTGAATTGTCTGGTGGGAATTGCTTGTGCAGGTGGGATCACCCTAGCTGGAGCAACTGGGACAGCAGGAGCTACAGGAATCACAGCAGCTGCTGGAGCTGTTAGTGTTTGCAGTCCTATAACAGAGTGTGAGATATTTGTATAGTGCAAATACATTGGAAAAGATGTATTGGTGGTACAATCTACTTGGTAAAATCTCCATCCAACCTGCTTTACGTGTATTATGTTTATGCACATTGCATTTAGACAAAATACAAACATTTGATTTCAGTGTCAATCGTGACAAGAGATATTGTATTAAAAGCGCTCAGAGTGCGATCATGATATTTCTTCGTTTTCTTAAATAATTATCTTTACGCTTTTTACTTTAAAAACTCTCAGGAAAGAAATTAGTTTGTAATTTTTTTAGTTCTATTTTTCTTTTGTTTGTTGAGGTATTTAATTCAAATTCTAGTGTTGATATTCTATTTACTGAAATTTCTACTAAAAAGATACCTCTGAATGGTGTTAATCTTTTTCCCTGTGGTACACTAAGTAATCGATATATTATGTAAAGAACACTTCAATGTGTTTTTTTTCTTTAAAAATATACTTATACTTGCTTAATACCATTTTATTTCTAATGTAAAAATTACTCTTTCCGTTTATTTAAAATATATTCAATCTTATAACATTATTTACACTGCCCATGCCTCAAACTGTTGATTCAAATATGCCATGGAAGTAAGAGATAGAATTAAGAAAAGTGTGGTGGAAAAGTGTTGCGCTGTTAAAAGTTTACCGTAGCAATTAAGATTTTGTTATTTTATAATCGTATCTTTTTTTTTTGTAATTTGATTAATTGATTTTGTAGTTTTTCCAACCATGTCTCTAATTGTATACATTAAGTTATACATTTATTAGTTTAAATAAAACTAATGTGGTTAAACTTACCATCATCTGCGCTGGATGCAATGGTGACATCTGCTGGGTTTTGGTTAGCAGTTCCTGGTTCGTTGGTGGAGATGGATGCTCTAAATCCGTCTTCATCGGCAACATATTGGACAATTCTTTGGCTACCATCCTCATTCTGAACAGTGTAAGAGCCCGTTTTCCTTCCGAAGGCATCGCCGCTCTCTTCATGGGTGCTTCCACCTCCTATAGCAGGAGCTGAATAACTGAACTGGTATGGTGTGGGAGAAGACAGCTCGTCATTGTTGTTCTGAAATAAAGGTTGTAAATGAGTTCTATTCGCCTGTATTCTATGCTTAAATTTAATTGACTTTTCTAAAATTATTTTGTGCAATAGCAAATTAGATTTATTTGAGAAAGAGAGGAGTACTTCTATTCCCCTATTTAGGTTGAATATATTTGGTATAACTAATACAATAATACCTTGATTTACGCTACCCGACTTATACGCGAAACCGGAGTTACGAGATTTTCCAAATTTTGTCGATTCGTCTTTTGTTTGAGAGGGGGGGGGGTACAATTGGTGTGGAACTGGTAATGGGATTGAAGAAGCTGTCGATCTTACCAGGCAAATAAATTCAGAAGGGGATAGTGATGGCGCTCAAGAACTGCTGGATTCCCACAGTCAGAAGTTGGCAATTGATGAGCTCAAAGAAATGCATGAGCAAAAGTAAGACATTGAAGAACTTAGTATTTAGATTCAGTTCAGTCAGAAGACCGAATGACAATTGGGAATTTGACGTAAGACCTCAGTTTAATTGAAAAGGGTTATACAAATTTTAGAAAATTTAGACTCCAACGAAGAGCATATTTTTTCAACAAAACAAGGAATAAAAAAATTATTAGCATGCTACAAAGAAACTTTGTGGGAGAAAGAAAAATATTTGAAACGGCAAACTACTTTTCTTATATTTTATGAAAACTCTACATCAAAATAACTTCGATTTGCTATTATGTATTTGTGTTTTTTAAGATTTTATTAAGCATTTCTTTCTAAATTATCATTTTCTTTCGCATCTTCCGCCCCAACTAAAAATCATTTATATGTATTTGTATGCAAAATTATATACCAATTTACGTGAATTCGTCTAAGTCGGTTATCTCTCAATCCCATCTATCGCGTAAGTTCAGGGAATTACTGTATTTCTTTTTATTTTTCTAATCATATTCGAAGGACGTTAAGAGGATCTACAGATCATCGTAATAATTTGGGACAGAATTCATAATTAAAATATAAAAATTCAAACAAAATACTTTTTTTATTTCGTTTAACAACAAATGAAAATTTTTAAAAAAGTATTTTAATCATACATTTTTTTAATAATATTTTTAAAAGTAAAATAATTACCAAAGGTTTTAAAAAATATATTAATAATAAATATGTGTATTAAATAACCGAACCGTTTCGTAATCAAATTTGTCTCATTTTAAGCAGTTTGTAATTTCAATTAATTATCAGAAATAGAAAAATGTCATTGGTTCACAAATTTATTAAGAAGAAAATTACTTGGGGAGAATTTTTTAACATTAAAAACTACCAGGGCGTTTATTTTATTTATTTAAACAATGTATAATCTTTACTAATAAATATTTGCTTTTTAACAAAATTTTAGGAAAGGTAAATTCAGTTAGAACTTTTATACATGCAGTTATTGAAAGGAATAATTGAATTATATATATATTGCTTGAAAAGATTACTTAAAAAACTTTTGAAAATTATTTTTAATAATTAAAAAAATACTCACTCTAGCTGCCAGCAATAAACTTTGTGAATTAACAAGGAGTGATAATCCAAGGAAAACAATAACCTGTAATGAGAAAAAAAAATTAGAAATTATTCTCTCTCTTCTATTAAAAAATTAAATTAATCTTAGAACAAATTTTTTCGCATGTTAATATAAAAAGGGCCATATTTATGAATGACAAGTTTACAAAAGTATTTTACATCAAATTATTGTCTAGTTTGTTACGAGGAATTTTTACTTTTTTCTTTAAAATTAAAATGGCTTTAGCTAGTTAGTTTTTTAATTATTTTTTTCTTTGTTGCGGTTTTTGATCAAAAAATTATAATTTTAATAACTTTACGCAATTATATTGTTAATAAAAATGAATGAAAATATATATATTATTAAGTAAAATTATACGCGGAAATTGCTTGAAATAACTTTCTGAAATAAAAACGAAGTTAAATATGGATTTTAAGTTAAGTAAGTTTATGTACAGAAATGGTAATTAACATTTGGTCATTAGCATTCATTTCAATTAATATTAAAGTTATTATATTGCAATAATTATCTTTAAAATTTAAGTTTCTATTCTGAAACAACTTGAATGGTTGGATCCATAGATGCAAGTACTTACTCGGAACATGGTTTCAGTGATAAGTTTAAGCAACACTGTAATCACTGTAGCTGCTGGAGATGCTTCTTTTCCAAACTACTGGAAGTAATATGATCATCTTCATTAGCTCTTGTCCTTTTATACCTCTCCAAACCAAACCGGAAGCTCTGCCATCGCATCACATGTTCAGGAAACGCCAAAGATGGATCATCAGATGAATGATAGAACGGACAGCCTACCCATCTTCAACTACAATAACGTCATTTAAAAGAAAGAGCATTAAAAATTCCCTTTCTGAAACCTCAAACAAAACAAGTTCATCGGAAGTCTGGTGACATCTTACCTTAAAGGCAGTGACACCATTTGTGTCACATGTATTATACTTTAGGTTAAAAGGGAGAATCTTCCTCTTTTACTTTGTCTTGCATAATTCATGGCAAGGCGAGGAAGATAGGTATTACCCAGAGGCGACATAACATTGAAAAGTGGCGTGTAGACAGAGTGGTTCACTCTGCCCTTTTGATACCTGGGGATTGTTATCATCAAGATATGTGAAATTGTTGTGCAAGCATATAACACTTTATATTAGGAAGTTAGATAAGATATACTCTAATTTCCAGATTTTTTCTGGAAGTATTTTAGTTTTTACGATGATGTAAACACTTTGACGACAGTGTAACGGATTGGAATTTTCATTATTTTGATAATAGAAAATGTGTACATATTTGTTACTCGCGTTTCAAGAACGTTCAGTTTTAATCGAAATAATGGTGAACACTTTATTTTTAAAAAAAGAATAATGAAACAGGGGTTTTTGTTTTGTACTTACCATTTATTCCGGCGTATAACGCGCACTTTTAATACAAAAAACATAAGGTCGAAATTTACAGATGAGCGTTATACGCCGGATATAAAAATGATAGCTTTAAAAATAAAGAAAAGATAGTATTAAAAAAAAGAGATTTCTATACTTCTCTAAACACTATTTCTTTAAAAGAAATGACATACTTTATGAAAACTTTCATTATTAGATAGCATGAACAATTTGTCATATTTGTCTTCCGTGTTATTTTTATGCATATCATCGAATTCTATGCATTTTTAACATCCCTGTTGCTTTGATCCATAAATAAATAATCATCTGCCGTTTCATTTAGATTGTTAGATATACTACATTTTTAAATTGGTGTTTTAATTATATCACATTTATTACCATTCCATGCTTTTATTATCCACTCATGCACTATATCTAGTCTTCAAAAGATAAGAGCATTGCACATGTACATTTCAGGTTTCTTCATAAAGAAAGACTGCACTTTATACGGTGAATATACCTAAAAATTAAAAATTGCAGTTGGAAAGTATGGGGGCGTGTTATACGCCGGAATATAGGTAAAAAATTTACCGTAAAATCCGGCGTATAACGCGCACCGCCGTATACCGTGCACTTGTACTTTCAAGCTGCAATTTTTAGTTTTTAGGTATATTCGCTGCGTATAACGCGCACCCCTTTTTTTGCGAAGAAACCTGAAATGTAGTACGGGAGCAATGTTCTTATGTTTTGAAGTCATTTATTCGACGTATTATTCCAAGCTTTAGAAAGAAAAAAAAATGGTATACTTCTAGAACTACAAGCCATTAAGTTCATAAGGAATGTCGTTTCTTTTAAGGAAATAATATTTTGATATATGTAGAAGTCTAATTTTTTTCCTATGCTAATCTTTTCTTATTTTTAAAGCTCTCATTTTCTACTGTGCGTGTAACGCGCACCCGTAAGTTTTGATTTTATTTTTTGTGTTAAAAGTGCGTGTTATACGCCGAATTTTACGGTAGTTTAAATGCAGAAGTGGGGGAGAAGCAATTCTCAAATAGATGATGGTTTTGTTAGGACCTTTGTACCAAATGAAAGAAAAAGAGATGGATTTGTAAGATTTTTATTTTGTTGCTATTTTCTGTTCTTCTGATAAAATTCGTACACTGAAAACTTTCTGGTTCAAACATATTTTGAATCTTTTATTCTGCATTGTACAGATGTATTACGCACACACCTTAAAAATCAAATAATCTAGGTAAACATGAATTAAATTTAAATAGACTTGTGTTAAGTAAAAATGGATGTAAAAAAAGCTCCAAAATATGCGTTAAATAAATTTCAAAATTGCCGTTAAGTGGAGAAAATTTAATGACACACAAATTTGTCGAAACTAATTTTTCCTTCGTTTTTCCTCATTCTGATTAAGTTTATCTTTATTAAAGTAAACTGTCACTTATACTTAAAAAATGCAAAATGTTAATTTATTAACAAAATCATTATTTTTTTCTTGAGAAAGTAGTTTTTTTTTATATAACAATAAATAATTTTTAATAATAACAAAAATAAAGTAATCTTTGTCAGATACTTTCAGATGAATTTCTGTACGTAAACAAACGCGTTTTTACTATAAAATTGTATAATTATAACTAATGATTCATTTTAAAGTTTATTATTGTCTGAATCATTAGAAAAAATCTGTATCAAGCTACTAGAGCCAATAGTAGACATAAAAATGGCGAAATAAACAGAAGTTATATGCCATTTATTAAAAATATAAATTTTTTATTATCACATATAACAGCTAATAAAAATTTCAACTATAAGAAAAAATGAAAGAGGTCTTTAAAGCAACGCCATATTGTTTATTTTTTATACAAGATACTCGAAGTTTTATGCATTTTTGAAGAGGGTGATAGTCTGGCTGGTAGAGCAACAACCTCATAGTTGGGGACTCGTGACTAGTTTCTACGAATAATGAAGGCATATATGTCCCTTAATATGAAAAATACATTTGTGTGACTGAATTATTATCTCAGATGTTATCATTATCACTTGATCGTGATCAATGGTATAAGATCCATCATAAAGTATCTGTAGTGTAGCTCTGGTGTAGTGCAAAATAATTAAAACTCCTTCATTGGTCCATCTGGATTAATTTTTGAGTGAATAAAATTGAAATTTTCAGTTACGTTGCACTTTGAAAGAGTATTAAGAAAAAGATTAATTTCACTACCGATCAAGAAGCCGTAAAAATGACCATTATATACTGATTGTACGAAATTTGTATGCTACGCAGCATTTCGGTATTCTTTTTAGCAATTTTCATCAGCTGGCATAGTATTGAAACTTCTCATTGAGCAGGATTTTAAAATAATATCTTGCTATAGTATTTAATTGTGCAATTCATGGAAAATAAGTATATCACATTCTTATTTTATTTATTTATTTATTTTGCTAATGGAAATTTTGGTTCTTGAGCTCTATTTTTGCACGTATGGAAAAAGTAAATTTAATTTTTAACTATCTTTTGGTAGTATATCATTACAAAATGCTATGTTTTTCCTGCTATAGAATGTTTGAAACATACTTTAACCTTGTTAACT
The DNA here is from genome assembly GCA_019973975.1 of Trichonephila clavata. NCBI lineage: Eukaryota > Metazoa > Arthropoda > Arachnida > Araneae > Nephilidae > Trichonephila > Trichonephila clavata. The sequence goes on along the minus strand of BMAO01025868.1, from coordinate 11,043 downwards.
GTAAAAGCGTCAGTGCGTTTCTCTAAAATCTCATAATTTCTTACGTAGGCTTGATTTCCCTAAATTTAAAAACCCAAGCTCACGTCTAAACATCCAATTTAATCATATATAATTACGTTTTCTAATAGAAAAATATTCCTTTAATATTAATATAAATCGATGACGTTGCTGGGGAGGTGCGAAGGCATCGAATGTAACCTAACGTAAGGGTGATATCCTAATGGTCGTCTGTGATTCTAAACATTAACGAATCTCTTCCAACAGATTTTTTTTAAAAAAAATCTTTGATACTGACGTATTATACTATCGATGAATCTCGTCAAACCACAAGATGTCGCCAAATGCCGCAATATACAGCCAATAGTGAAAATCATTCCTGCGCACATTTTACACAGTAAAGATAACATTGACAGCACTTGGCTACATTTTCTTAATTGGTAATGTCTTTTCGTTAAACAAAAATTGTTTGACCGTATAATTCGTAAGTACCCAGGGACGTCTTAAGACTTCTAAGGCCCTAGGCCCTAACGCAAAAGTAGGTCCTGGGCCCCTACACAAATGTAAGCCCCATTTATGACCCTTAAAAGTAGACAGTATATATCATACGTTATCAAACACTAGTACAAACAATAACCCGAAACAAATAAATGTGCATGACTTAAATCGCACAAACCGGCTCGACTGATTTGCCGCCTTTTGACTGAATGAGTAATGATGGAGGACGGTGGTAGGCCTAGCCCTATACATGGACGACAGTCATCACATGTAGCCAGTTGACGCATGAAATTCCCAGTTTTTCGGAGAATACAACTGGAAAAAAAAAGCATTTGACCGTTGAAATTATTCAAATCATGGCCTTATTAAAGCTGACTCAAGTCGAGAACGATACGAGGCCCCCATTGTAGCTGAAGCCCTGGGCCCGGTCCCAGTTGGCCCATGCCTTAAGACGTCCCTGTAAGTACCAACAAATCTTTCTGTATAATGAATTGTAGTTTTATGGATATTTATATAGTAAAGTTTTCTACTATCTAATATTATATTCATTGTTCTCTCTGTTATCAAATCCAACAAAGATTGCGACATCGTGTACATGGAACTGAAGAAATGCTTGAGCGTTGAAAGCAGACAGTATGCGATTCAGTATTGCCAAAGAGATGTTGAAAACAGGTAGATTGATTTCTTGTTTATTGACATCACATTTCTTAGCTACATGAAGATGATTGGCAAATGGGCATGCAAGAATTAGTGAAATACTCATGTGGAGTATTAAGTTAAAACAGAATAGAAGTAAATGTGTATCCTGGAAGAGTCTGTTCTATAACGAAAATAAAGATATTTTCACCTTGTTAAAAAAGGGATGCTATAGTTATTGAATACTTATCCAAATGATCCGGAATTTTAGGAAATTGGGAGAGGATGCAAGCTAAGATGATCGTGAAGCATAAACGAGGCAGTTTTTACCTGATTTATATACGCTACTGGAACGATGATATATGTAGGAGAGGTGTCTTAATACTCCGTATTTCTCTACTTAATACTTAAAAAACCTTTTTCATTGCATTCTGAAGAAAAGAATGTCTAAAAATATGAAACCAATTACACAGTTCTGTCTTAAGCTCAACTTTAGATTGTTTTCAATTTATTTAAAATACTTCAAAGCTTACTTTGGAAAATACTTTTGATATTTATTGTTGTAGGGATCATGGATTAGAGACTGTTTTTTTATCTGTTGCACATAAATATTGGTAATTTTAAATGGAGCAAAATTTGTCATGTTTTCTGGGTGTGTTTAGCTTCATACACAATTATAACCGATAAATCTCGATTTATGCCAAACACAAAGAATTCGGTAAAAACATGATTACTTTTGGAGTTTGAAGAAATCTTTATGGAAAACAATCCCAGCAATTGAATTAGAATCAATATCAATCGTACATTTGAAGATCTAACTTTATTTATATTGCAAAAATTTCTACTCTATCATTTAAATATTACTTAAAACACACAAAAATAAATCACACAGACATACATTTACTTTATTTGAATGAAAAAAAGAAACAAATATTGCTAAATTTTTTTCCCGTGATTGAAGCCATTATAAAGACAATATGAAAAAAATGAAAACACCATTAGAAAAAGTATAGCAGGTGGATCTACGAGTATGAGCGCAGTTGCATACGTAAAAAAATGCAACAATGAAAAATTTGGAAGAAGCATTAGAGGATTCCAGTTGATACTAATATAATTACAAATTAGAGTTTTATTTTACGTTGAATTAAATGAGTGAATTATAAATATTTTAGTCAACATTCAGTTTACACGGTTTTACTTATAAAAATCTACACTTTTTTGATTTGCATGGTTTTTAAATCCAAGTATAGGCCTATAAGTATATATATATACGAGGAAACACCGTCTTGGAGAAACTCGAACAAAAACCTTTGTTAAAAAATAATATTTTTGCATGAAAGAGCATGCCGGAAACGATTTATTTACATAGTTACCCCCATTATTCAGACATTTGTCTATTTGTCATATTGGAAAACCAACTTGTCTCTACCCTCTTTAAAAACAAGATATCAATCATTGGCATGGCTAAGTAATTTTAGCGCGTTTTTCACATGTTGTATTTTACAATAATGCAACTAATGAACTTTTTACTAACAGAAAGTAGTACTGTACCACTCCTCTAAATGTACTACTATTGAGCTGAAAAGAAATAATGACACAAATCTGTATCAGCACTATAAAAAAGCAAACTAGTGAAATTCAGGAAAATTTGTAGGAAAATTCGGGAAAACTATGGGAAAATTTAAATATGATTCGGCTCATCTAGGGCACAAATGCGACCAAATGCCGAAAACCCGAGGTCAATTGGTTGCTTATTGGCTGAGAAAAAGGTACGACAAAATATGGAACGAAGACGAAGACGAAATTTGCGTCCTAATAGCACTTTTGTTCCACTACGTGAAAAACGTGCTAAAAAGATGCCGCTGGTGAAGAGAGCCACAGCTGAATAGCGGTTTGTGAAAAATTTTCACAAAACAATCTTATTGTAGATCGTCTGTTTTCACGAATTTTCTCATTCAGTCTTTCAAACAAACCATTATTAACAACAGAAGACCGCTTCGTAATGAACATTAGTGCGCCCATTATTGAATTGTCGAACCCACTCTTCTCACCATTCTCCCTCACTCATTACATTTTCACCATAAATCTATACAAGCTGACGATGAATTTCAATAGGCAACCGTAGACACGAGTGTGCAAGCGTTGAACTGCGATATAACCGCTGCGGTTGCTATAGAACGAAACGGTATTTAGTTTCCGGACACACGCCTCGCGTATTTATATATAATTCAAACAACTTTCATCAAAAAACGCGTGATCGGGATTTAAGCGCAATAGTGCTAGAGGGAGTCGAAGGTAAACGAGGAAAAAGCACAATGAACGATTAGGTTGCAAAAACTTTTAGTAATAAGTGCTTATTTATAAATGTTCAAAATAGCTACCGGCAGTGGCTATACACGTGGCAAAACGTCGATGAAGGGATTGGCGAATTTTATGAAAAACACCAGGCGTATCGTACACTTCCCTTGCAGCAGTCTAAGGTCTGGTGATGAGTTTTCTCCAGATTCAGTGAGACTGCCATACATAAGGGGTCTCAGGGGTGTTAATTTTGTTTCGAGGGGTGAAAATATAAACAATTTTCTCAAACATGTATACTTCTTTTAAATTTAAATAAAAAATTATAATCTTTTACACCTTATTTACAAAGGATTATGGCTTCAAAAAAGTACAAAATGTTTGAAATATAATCATAATCTTAAAAATTATAAGCATATGCAAATAAGAAATAATTTTGTAATAAATATTAAGTAATTTTTGCGTTGCGCACGCTATTTTCTAAAATAGTAGCCTTTGATGTATAAAACTTTACAGAATTATAAAATGTATCATACTCTTTAAACCCTAGTAATTTAAGAATAATATATCTTTTGTATTTCAAAATATTTGAAAATATTGAAATTTAAAAAAAAAAATTGAAAATGTAATTTTTTTATTTAAAAAAATATAATTTATTATTCTATTTATTTAAAAATACTACGGTGTAATAAGGATACATTTAACTTTATAAATCAACTTATTGCTAGTAATTAAAGCTACTACTTTAGAAAATAGCATGCGCAACGTAAAACTTAATTAATATTTCTTATAGAAATATTTCTTATTTTCATATGCTTATAATTTTTAAAATTATGATTATATTTTAAACATTTTACACTTTTCTAAAGCCCTATTCTTTTATAAATAACGTGTAAAAGATTCGAATTATTTAATTTTAATTTATTTCTTAAAGAGTTATATGTATTTGAATATTGTTTATATTTTTAGCTCTCCGAGAAAGTTAGCACCCCTGAGACCCCATAAGAGACTTCAGCTGTCCTTACAAAAACAATTCGAGACATGGAAGGTCTGATGAGCACTATAATCCTTAAACTACATGACCAACTTGCCCAAACCATCGGATCGTAAATCTTATATGCATATAGTTTTGCACGTGCATGCATAATGGACTGGTGCTTTATCTTATTGAAATCCCATAAGCCCCCGGATATGTGAGGAAACACCTTTCAATGTGTCTGGCAGAACTTTTTGCAGAAATTTGAGTTATTTTCCCTCATCAAGGTTCTCAAGCTGAAAATACGTTTCAGAAAGGGTCTCTGATTATTGAGATCAAACATTGATAGAAAAGCGGTGATGATCAGCATGTGAATTTAGATGGTTTATTACATGGATTTATATGGTGCCATGGTGGATTTTCATTAGCGTTTGCAGGACCCTGCCGCTAAATGCACCAGCACCTTCGCATTTTAAATCCGACCATGCATCCTTTGATAAAAGCTGTTTATTTGAATTTGCATTATCGCCCCACCCCTTTTTTATGAAATACCCTGGAGGAATGAATATCTTAAATACAGGATATTAGGTTAAGTCGAAAAATGATTAATCAATTTATTTAGTACTTCCCAAAAAGAAGAAAAAATGTACCTTGGATTTAACAAATGTAATGAACTAAGAATCGAAGAAATAATTTGATTTTAATTGAGAGAAATATTTTGTATGACTGTCTTACCTTTAATATTTCTATATTTTCCCGTTATGATCTTATAAATATATTTAATTTCATGCCTTTGAATTTTTCTTCTTATCAAGATCAATTTCAACTTTTAACTTAAATTAACCATGTCAACTCAGTTTTTACTTCTAGATTTTTATTTTTTAATTATTATTATTATTATTATCTTGCCTAGTCATTGTTAAAATTAACTCATTACACAATTAGCTAAATGAATGTATTGTTCCGTTTGGAGAAAAACAATATTTGTGGAAATAAATGCAATGAAGCGATGAAAAAACTATTTAAGTAAAGGATGAAAGGTAATAGGGCTATAACTGTTATTCATAAATATATTTCACGTATATTTCACGTATATCACGTATTCTAAAAGAAACGTGCACATAATAAATGATATTCGTCAGAAACTGAACAGATTGATATGAACTGGATCTTAAAGCTTTTAACTTATGCAAAATTTATGAAACATTTTTTAGTGTGGTGATACTTTCATCTAATAGTTACGAAAAGAAATCTATGCTTCCAAAAACTGGTTAGTATGTAAACAGTTTGGGAAGAATAAAAAAGAAACCAAGTTTGTCATTTCTTTCACGTTTTTTCGGAGAATATACATCCTGAGATTTTTTGACTGGAAGTTTTTCATGTAGGTCAAACGTGTTCCTAACCTTTGCGGAAAAGGGAAAAGCGTGGCTGAATTCAAATCCTCAGCTGTTACATTGCGCCTAAATGTGCGGAAGTAAGGAAATATGCATTATATAATAACAATAATTTTATTATTCTCTTCCTAAAACGTGACAAATGAATTTAATTGTATTTTTACGATTGTTTTATTATGAAAAGTGTGAGTATACATTTCACACCTTAGGGAAGATTTTATTTGGGAAAATGTTCTTAGGAAAAACAATTTAGTAAAAGATGTATAACAATTTTACATTTTATTTATGAATAAATTTTTTTAACCAAAAAAATATATATATTTCTTTGTGTCATTTATTGTATGCCTCATTTTCATAAAATATTAACCAATCTATTAGCATATTACTTCAATATGCCTTAAGTATATTAAATTAAGATAAATCTTATTCAGAACACACTATATCTTTTTTAAAAATAAAAACGGAATACTAACGGCAAATTACAGCTCAGGTGATAATATATTTTTAACCTAATAAGGACATATAATGAAAACTATTATCAATTATTCATTAAATTAACTACAATGAGCTGAATTTATATGGCGTCACAGTCACATGAAAAATGCAATCTCATGTTTTCAGTCAATCAATTCTTGCTGCCATCTTCCGAGATTTTACGCGAAAACATTCTCTTAAAAAGTATACGTATTTGTTAACTGTAATAATACACACAGGTTATAAAATACACTTGGTTTAAGAAACCTGTATAACATAATAATTTTCTTCATTTTGAAAAACGTTTTGAAGAAAATACATGAACATATGCTTGCCCTTTATCAAATTTAAATTGTATCAGGATTTTACAAGTACAAGAGGACGCACAAATCTGAGGTCAGCTTTGAATTCAATGTTAAACACGTGATAACATTTATCACGGGACCATAGGGTACTTACCCAATTAATGAAAATTCACTCAAATTATAATTGAAATTCATTAAACCTTTTTATAGAATTTATTTGTCATTCATTTTTTCTGTTTCAAAAGCACTCATCTTGTTAATTTTGAAAAGATGTCAGTAAAAAACTTTCTCGAATGTTTAAAGTTATGTCAGTAAATTGTTTATTTATAATAACTGTTTAAAAATTTAAATAAACTATTTTAAAAAAAGTAAATCTGTGCGGTGTGAAAAAAGGATTTTATCAGTTTTTTTTTAAATATTAAGGAGGTTCTTATTTTACCATTCTCTTTGAAATAATTAGTATAATTAGTATTATCCTAAATATGAATTTTTTTTTCTTATTTACGAAGGATATAACGATATCCTCCTTTAATTTTATTTCTATTTTCTTAATGAAAAGGATTTTTAAGAATGAGTGAAGGTAAAACTTTTTATCACACAAATTTGTAATATTTCATTTCATTTAATCTTTTTACACATAATTGTTCGATTTCATATAAAATAATAATTCTATAACAATAATTATATAACAATTCTATAATATAATAAAAATTTAAATAATTCATATAGTATAATAAAATTCAAATAATTCATTAAATTTAATAAAAATCAAAATTAACTCAAAAAAATTTATTTTGAGGAACTTTTTTATTTTGTCAAATTATTTTAGAAAATAATTTTTTTGGATGAAAAAATCGATGATTTTCAGCTTGTGAACCATCATTGAGGGAAAAAAGTTGTGTCATTTTATAGCTTGATCTTTACAATAATGGGGTCGATTCATCACTAGAGGGCGCTGCGATCGTGGCCATCATCACGTGATTAACAACGTGCTATCATGTAAACAAATAACAGCTAATGGTATAACACTTGTGATTGCGCGCTAACTTTCAAATTTGTAAACATTATTATTTTATATTCTTTAAATTCTTTTCAGTACAAAAAAATTTTTTTAAATATATTTTCTACTATTTTAGTTTAAGAAAAAGGACTAAATATATGTAGTTTTAGTTTATAGTATTAGATTTAAGTTTAGTTTATACTTCCATCCTTTGGCTTCGAATTTTTGTATACTTATAGGCTTAGTAATTATTTTTTATAAGTGCCCGCCACATTATGATTTAAATAATTCTACAGCGCTCTATTGAACAAATTGCTTCTGGAATTGGGAGAAATCTATTACTGTCACACATTATGTTGTAAGCGAATTTTTCCGAGTAAAATGCGTGCAGCTGTTAATAGGGAGTGGCTCGCCAAAACAAAGAAATGTTTTGACTATCGAGCCAGAATGATTAGTTAATACTTCGGCTGTAGTGTGTGAATATAGGAAGAGATACTGCTAATGAGTAGGATCGACATAACAATAAAATTTTTACATTCTAAAATGTGTCTTCAGAGCAGATGGATAGATACATTCGTTTGGAAAGGTATTTATTAATAAATTTGTGATATTAATTGTATTCTTTTATATAGAAACTTCTTGAAAATTATGAAAAAATAGCCTGTGAATTTCACTGTTATTTTCTAAAATTTATATTGTTTCCTTTTTGCTGTTCTTGAAAATCCATTTTAGTATTATTGTTTGGATATCCAAGTTTTTAATGTTAATTATTGTTTTATTTTTTAAAATTGTATGGAAATATTCGTTTGGTTTACATCTATTGGATAATTTATATGCAATTCAATAACTCATAAGAAATAATTTATAATAAAGAATAATTCAATAAAGTTAATCATTATTTCAAAAAAGTATGTATTAATATGATTCCTTTCTTTAACTTAATAGTGTAAGAGTATTTTGTTTTTTAAACTTTGAAGACAGTTTAAAGAGAAATTTCTAAAAGAAATTTCAAACCTTTGTAAATGATAATTACTAAGTAAAGCCAGACAATCAAAGCTGGCTAATGTGTTATTTCATTACAGAATCATCATATATTTCAAAAGATCTTACTATGTCTTTGGAATTTTTATAGAACAGTTGTTTAAAAAATTAGTATACAATAACAATGTTTCAATTTTATGTATCCATATTAATGCAAATAAAGATTGTGAAACTGGCAAAAAAAAAATTCTCTTTTGGAATACATCTTAGAAAAAATACTCTTCACATGAGTACATAATGAAGTAATGTCACCGATAGTCTTTCAATAGAATATGAAAAATGCATTTTTTAAATTGCAATGAATTTCTTTGTTAAAAAAATAAACTTGCTAACAAAAATTTTGTATGCTCCTATATGTAAAAATTTTCACGGAAATAATTTAGCATGTTTCAAACAATTTCTAAAATTTTCCCCATATTTTAATATAATTCATTTTTTTTCCAAGGAGACAATAATTTATAAAAAAAAATTCAAACATTTGTAGGTGATAATTACTAAGACTAAAATTGCTAAATATTAGTATTTTATAACATATTTTTAAAAACTTCACAATGTATTGGTATAAATCATAGTATTTTAAGGCCTCACAATGCCCTAAATATTTAAAAAAAAACAATTTTTTGACACTTTCTTGTAGCCCATACCATTGAGAAGCGTGCCACCAAATTATATTATTAAAGATTAAAATAATTATTAAACATCAACAAGTTACCAAAGTTTATCATGAATAAAGGGAGTTCCATTCTAATCAAAATAAGTTTCTACTACTTATAAGCAAGATAATTAACTAATTATATCATTAGTTTACAAGGAAAATCCTAAATTTCAAGAAACTTTTCAGTTTTCCAAATTATTCTTGAGCAAAATATTAAATTACTTCAAAGTTTTTCAAAGAAATGCTAAATCAGTACTCATACCATTCCAAAATTAGGAACTTATGTATTAAACTGCCAAATAATTTTGCCAAGCAAAAACACATCAAGAACTTTAAAAAATTGTTATTATTATTACTGTGTTCAAACATGAGCAGGAACAACTCCAGTTATTGGCTGTATAATGCAACAACATCCCACAGAATCAAATGTCTATACATAAAGCCAGATTTGGTTTCTTGATCCTAATTCTCAATAAATATATAATTGATCCAAGTACTCTTCTTGGGTCAATATTTGTAAGTAACTCAATGCGAAAAATTTATTCAGGACTTATAAGCAGGATAATATCAATATTCATGAGTCTTTTAGACTTTTATATTTGTGTAAAAATAAATCGATATAAAGCACAAATCTAATCAATAATGATAAATCTTCTACAAATTGTGCAAATACCTATAAATGCTTATTTGTAATACATAGTAAAAAAAATTGTACAAGTGTGTGATAGGTTTATACCACAGTCAAACTCTGAAAAACAAATGTTGTGCTAATACATACCACACAAATATATTACAATTATTCAATTATTTATTTATTTTGTAAAAGAATTAGGGATTCAAAAATGACTTTTTTATTTTGATCATGTAAGAGTGAGCAGGACTTTTATATTCCATAAATGGACATAAACATATTCTATTATACACAGATTTTAATTAAAAAATTTTAATTCCTTAATTTATTACATTTGGAAATCAATTCTCAATCAATCATATCTTTTACCTAAAATAGCACAGCGAGTAAGGACTTTCAAAATGTTGCATAATTTTTTTACATGTACTTTTACAAATGGTAAATGATAATTTTGACTTCTAATGTTTAAAACTTGATTAATCATCAAGTATAAACATTAAAGAAGCTGTAGTAAATTAAAATATTTTTCCATTTCTATAGTGAATGGTTCTCAAAAATGTTTCTTTTTCCCTGTAATATTCTAAAATTATTAAAAACAACAAGTTTTTGATTTATATGTATATATACCTGTTTTTGATACAACATGTATGGTTACATATCAGATTTTTGCATCCTAATTTTTTAGATAATTAAATACTGAAGTATCTCTGTTAACTACTGTGAAGATGTGTAAAATTTAGATTAACTAAACATATGTTCTATTGTGTGTGTGTGTTGGACACACCTGTCCTTAATTTTACCAAAAACATATCAATCACTTGCAAAATATTATTTTGGGGGGACATTAAGGTATTTTCAATATTTAAAACATTGAATACACTAAAAAATCTCTTTGCAATGAAACCCTCTGTTAAGGTTTTCATATGCAAATCACTTAATGTTATTTGCAATGCATTTATTTTTCTGTACAATATTCTTCTGCTTCTATTCTGTTTTGTGAAAGGCAAGCTTATCTGGGAAGGAATGGAAAGTGCTGAACTTAATCAGAATGTAACGTTTGCTATCCCTGTATTAAAAGAATTTTTTAAATTTTTTTTTACATAATTATGCATGTATATGTAACTACTCATGAATTTAAAGC